>AWUE01021137.1:0-117218 GCA_001974825.2 Corchorus olitorius | reverse complement strand
TTTCTTTTTTTTTACTTGCACCGTGACTTTTTTTTATAAATTTTATTAATTTTTTTAATGAGATTAAGTAATTAATAAAAATTTAATTAGGTGTGATAAGGTGTAAATTAGGATTTGATGATGATTCAAATTTTATAAGATTTGATTAGATGGCACCATCCTAGTGGAATCCTAAAACCATCCTTTTTAGGATGATCCTAATAGAATTTAATCTCTTTTATTGCTGATATTTTTTGTAACTAAACTTGTAATCATTGCTGCTACGTAGATAAAGAGGTCAGTTAGCGTGCCAAAAATGTGTTTACTTCTTTCTTCTGCTTATGATTATCCGATGATTATATTCCAGGAAAAGCGAAAGGGAAAATACAAAACCCAACCACATTTTTTTCAGTTTATCATCAACTATGACGTATGACACTATGTATGCAGTTAGACAAATTTATTTCGTCCCATGTTCCTCGTTTCAAATCGTATTCAATTTGACCTTTTGCTCTGTTCTACCAAATCATTTATTAGCCACTTGATTCACTCCCCAGACGACTAAACCAACCGCATGTCGTCTGTCCATGTATCCTAACTTTGACCCCACTCGATCCCATCCATTAAAACCAGGATATTCTAATGTATATAAAATTAAATTCGTAAGTTTTCCAAATTCATTCATCCAAGTAATTTCCAATTATGCATTTATTAGTTATGGAGTTTCCAGAAGACTGTAAGTTTAGAATCATCATGAATTTTCCTAGTTACGATAATATCCCTATATCTCAATCCTATATATGTAAGTTGCTCCACTAGTGTCAGCTCAATCAAAACATCAAATTTCAAAAATCTAATTTCCAGCCCCAAGCTTTGTATCTTTCTGTTTCATCACATAGTTCCAATTCTTCCTTACTCCAAACTTTAGTTTCTTTAAAAGGAAATATGGGAAGTGAAATTCCTCAGCTTCAAATGTTCTTCTTTCCATTCATGGCTCACGGCCACATGATCCCAACATTGGACATGGCCAAGCTGTTTGCAACTCGAGGAGTTAAGTCAACCATAATCACTACTCCGCTAAATGTTTCATTCTTCTTCAAAACAATCGAAAGAAGCAAGGAATTCGGGATCGAAATCGATGTCAAGACTCTGAAATTTCCCACTGTCGAGGCTGGGTTGCCAGAAGGCTGTGAAAACGCAGACTTAGTCCCCATTAACATGATGAACAAATTCTTCTTGGCCACAGCCATGCTTCAAGACCCACTTGAACAGCTTCTACAAGAATGCAAACCAGATTGCTTGGTTGCAGATATGTTCTTCCCTTGGGCTACAGATGCGGCAAACAAATTTGGGATTCGGAGATTGGTTTTTCATGGAACAAGTGTGTTTTCATTGTGTGCATCCGAGTTCATTAGGCTACACGAGCCGCATAAGAAAGTTCAGTCCGATTCCGAACCTTTCGTGGTGCCTAACCTTCCAGGTGAAATCAAGATGACTCGAAAACAGTTGCCAGATCATATGAAATTCGATGTTGAACAAGACTTTCACAAATTGGTTGAAGCATCGAAAGAATCAGAGGTTACAAGCTATGGCGTGATTGTCAACAGTTTTTACGAACTGGAGGACACGTATGCAGATTGTTACAGGAATGTTCTGGGAAGAAGGGCGTGGCATATCGGCCCTGTTTCGCTCTGTAACAGAGCCACTGAAGAAAAAGCAGAGAGAGGAAAGAAATCAGCCATTGATGAACACGAGTGCTTGAAATGGCTAGACTCGAAAAAACCCAATTCAGTTATTTACATATGTTTTGGAAGTATGGCTAGTTTCACTTCTGCTCAATTAAAGGAGATAGCCATGGCGTTGGAAGAATCAGAGCAACAATTTATTTGGGTTGTCAGGAGACAAGAGAAAAATGAAGAAGATGAAGATAATTGGTTGCCAGAAGGATTTGAGAAGAGAATGGAAGGGAAGGGAGTTATAATAAGAGGATGGGCGCCGCAAGTTTTGATTCTGGAACATGAAGCAGTTGGGGGATTCGTGACTCACTGCGGGTGGAATTCAACTTTGGAAGGTGTTTCTGCGGGTGTGCCGATGGTGACCTGGCCGGTGGCGGCAGAGCAGTTTTACAATGAAAAGTTGGTGACTGAAGTTTTAAAGATTGGAGTGGCCGTTGGGGTTCAACAGTGGGTGAAAACGGTGGGAGATTTTGTGAAGAAAGAAGCTATAGAAAAGGCGGTGAAGGAGATCATGAAAGGTGATAAAGCTGAAGAAATGAGAAACAGAGCCAAAGCGTTGGCAGAAGCAGCAAAAAGGGCTGTGGAAAAAGGAGGTTCGTCTTATTCTGATTTGAATGCTCTGATTGAAGACCTCAACTTGCGTCGTCGTCATTAGATCAATAGCCAGAAAAATAAATTTTAGTATTACTTATCTTTTTGTAACAAAAAGATGATGTCGTTTATAAAAGCGTTATAGGAGAGAATGATGTGCTACTTACTTCCTACTTGAATTTCATGCATGTTCTTAATTGTAGAGTGGGATGAGGCATATTTGTAAAAATAGCTTCTGTTTTTTGTGATTATGCTTAAATTATCGATTAAATAGAAAATTTATTTTTATTTTGACAAGTACTAATCTAGTAATCTTCTGATTAGGACTATATGTCTATATATTTGTTCTAGACTTCTAGTCTATATATTATGTCTATATATTTGTTCTAGACTTCTAGTCTTAAGAAGAACAAGAAACAGAGAAAAATAGAGAGTACTAGTAATAATCTACTCAGTAACTATATTTGACCAAAAAGTCAAACTCGCGATCCACAAAAGATGAGATTAACATCAACCTCTAACATAGAGTGAAAATTTCCCATGAAACTGGTAACTCAGCATGGCAATGTTGTTTTTTCTTCGTTGTCCAAATTCAAAAGTATTTTTTTTTTTTTTTTTTAATCAATCCAAATTCAAAAGGATTATTTGTAGGATTAAGTCCAAAATCATTTTTGCAAGTCTAGCCCATACCTCCTCTTTATAATTGTAATGTTCTTGTTGATCATATACTATAAATATACTATATGGGCAGAACGGGTAGCGACGAACGTCTAACTCTCTCCTACCTCCGTAGCACTCGGAAGTTGACTGTTGACCAGAACAATAAAGTTGACTCCCTTTTGACTTTGACCCTGAACTTACACACCCGACCTAGATGCGAGGACCAGTGACGTGGCATCCCTCACACCTATAAATACAGAGTACCTTCTCATCTTTTGTCCATATTGAAAACTCCAAGCTCTATACCTAAAGAAGAATACTCTCTAATTTACCCAATCTACTGGGGAGAACGTCACTGACTTAACCATCGGAGTACTAACGCAGGGCCCTTCACCCCCGCACTCCGTAGGTGTTCTTCTTTTGCAGGTTCTTCAACCTCTTAGGTTCGAGTCTAGGAGAAGACCTTCTCAGATTAACGTTGTGGAAGATTTTGACCACAACAGTTCCCAATGTAAAAAAAAAAATATAATTACTAGTAGACAAAAGAAACATTGCTACATTGTAATCAAAAGTTTTCAACGTTGACCATGTCGACATTCCTGAAATATTTGTCACTAAAACTATAATTATTGTTCCGTAGATAAAGGTTGGTTAGCAATATAGCATAAACTTAACGGTCAAGAAATTGTTTACTACTTTTCTCTACTGTTTTTTTTTTCTTTTGACTTTTTTCTACTGTTGATTATTAATTGGATGGGTTATTGTTTGGATTTCACGAAATGATAAGAAAAATACAATAAGACCCACTCACATGTTCTTCAAGTTTTGATGACCGTAAATATACATTCGAGCCTCTTTTATAATCTACTACTGATGACGTATGAGATTATGCATGCAGGGAGACAAATTTCTTTCCTCCCATGTTCCTCGTATCATATCGTGTTCAATTTGACCTCTTGCTCTCCTATTCTTTTTGGGGGTAAATATTGACCTCTTGCTCTTTAATTTCTCCTAGTCAACACCCTATCGTTTGTTTATATATTCTAACCTTGTCCCCATTAGAATATTAGATCTCATCCATTAAACTAGGATTTCCTCAATTTGTCAATTCATTCATCCAAATAAATAATAATAATTTACAAATATATGCTTTATGGAATCTGCAGACGAGGTGACGAATGCAAGGACGTGTATGGTGGAACTTTAGAATTGCCATGAATTTTCCTAGTTACGATCACATCCCTTCCTTCTCCATCCCCTGTATATATATGTTGCATGCTCTCGTTGTGTCAACAGACTCAAGACATCAATTCCAAAAACATTTCCAACGCCAGCTTAATTATTTTCTTTTTGTTTCATTACATTGTCTCATTTTTTACAAGGAATATGGGAAGTGAAATTCCTCAACTTCATATCTTCTTCTTTCCATTCATGGCTCATGGCCACATGATACCAACAATGGACATGGCCAAGCTGTTTGCAACTCGAGGAGTCAAGTCAACCATAATCACTACTCCACTAAATGTTCCTTTCTTCTCCAAGACAATTGAAAGAGGCAAGGAATATGGTATCGAAATCGGTGTCAAGACTCTGAAGTTTCCGACCGTCGAGCTTGGGTTGCCGGAAGGTTGTGAAAGCGCAGATTTTATCCCTAGTTCCCAAGAAGAAGGTGCGGAAATGCGGAAGAAATTCTTCAAGGCTACAGCCATGCTTCAAGAACCCCTTGAAAAGCTGCTACAAGAATTCAAACCAGATTGCTTAGTTGCAGATATGTTCTTTCCTTGGGCTACTGATGCAGCAAATAAGTTTGGAATTCCAAGGTTGGTTTTTCATGGAACTAGTTTCTTTTCATTGTCGGCTATGGAGTTCATAAGGCTATACGAGCCTCACAAGAAAGTTCAATCCGATTCAGAACCTTTCCTGGTGCCTAAACTTCCTGGTGATATTAGGATGACGACAATGCAACTGCCCGATTATGTGAAGCTTGATGCTGAAATTGAGTTTAACAAATTGTTTAAAGCAGCTAGAGAATCAGAGCTCACTAGCTATGGTGTGATTGCGAACAGTTTTTATGAGCTGGAGGCTATATATGCAGATTGCTACAGGAATGTTCTGGGAAGAAAGGCGTGGCATGTTGGCCCTGTTTCGCTCTGCAACAGGGTAGCTGAAGATAAAGCAGGGAGAGGAAAGAAATCAGCCATCGATCAACACGAGTGCTTGAAGTGGCTAGACTCAAAAAAACCCAATTCAGTTATTTACGTATGTTTTGGAAGTAGGGCCAACTTCACTTCCGCCCAATTGAAGGAGATAGCCATGGCGCTTGAAGCCTCAGAGCAGCAATTTGTTTGGGTTGTGAGCAAACAAAAGAACAATGAAGATGAAGAAGATTGGTTGCCTGAAGGATTTGAGAAGAGAATGGAAGGAAAGGGACTCATAATAAGAGGATGGGCACCGCAAGTTTTGATTCTGGAACATCAAGCAATCGGAGGATTCGTGACTCACTGCGGATGGAATTCAACCTTGGAAGCTGTTTCTGCGGGTGTGCCCATGGTCACCTGGCCAATTGGTGCCGAGCAGTTTTACAATGAAAAGTTGGTGAATCAAGTCCTAAAAATTGGAGTAGGTGTTGGGGTTCAACGATGGGTGAAAACGGTGGGAGATTTTGTAAAGAAAGAAGCCATAGAAAAGGCGGTGAAAGATATCATGAAAGGTGAAAAAGCAGAGGAAATGAGAAACAGAGCCAAATTGCTGGCAGAAGCAGCAAAAAGGGCTGTGAACGAAGGAGGTTCATCTTATTCGGATTTGAATGCTCTGATTGAAGAGCTCAGCTTGCTTCGTAGCCATTAAATCAATAGCCAGAAAGATCATTTTATTGCTCATGATCGATCTTTCGATAACAAAAGATTATTATATAATTAATGATAGCTCAGGGGAAGAATGATGCACGACTTAAATCTCATGCATGTTTTTAATTGTAGCTTAGAGAAGACGAGGCATTTGTAATAAAAATAGCATTTTCTTTTTTTCTTTTTACTAACTTTGGTATTCCGTAATCACATTGAGACCCAATTATGTCAGGGTTCAATGTTTATCGATTAAATAGAAATTTATTTTGGATGCCAAAAAAAGAATAGAAAATTTATTTTATTTTATTTTGACCAGGACTAATATCCTTATGACTATATTTGTTCCAGTCTTAAGAAGAACAAGGAAGAAACAGAGAATATTTCAAAAAAAAGAAGGAAGAAACAGAGAAAAACAGAAAGTACTAGTAATATAGTACGTATAACTTTTTTCCATTAATACTAATCCATGTTGTCCTATTATACTCAGTAACTATATTTGACTAAAAAGTCAAACTCATAATCCACAAAAGATGAGATGAGATTAACATCAACTTCTAACATAAAGTGAAAATTTTCTACGAAACCGGTAACTCAGTATGGAAAATTTTGTTTTTTCTTCGTTAGTCCAAATTAAAAAGGATTTCACCAAAAATAAAAAAAGGATTATGTCAAAATAATTTTAGCAAGTCCAGCCCATAATCATAAATAACTTTAAAAATTAAACGGCCGTAACCAAAAAAAAATAAAAAATTAAACGGCCGTAACCACCTCTGAAGACCATAGCCCAAAGTTTCATGATTTCAAATATTTCTTGGATTAGTATCTATCTATACTAATTTTTTTTTTTTTAAAAAATCTATCTATACTAATTGATTGTATTTCTGTTAAGTAGTTTTCTGCTTTGCTGGGTAATAATATGATTAATCATTCAGAAAAAAATTATTTATACTAATTATAATATAAAAACCTAAATTTGTCTCACGAGTTGATTCAGAGATAAACCTAGTTTTTAAAAAATTCCCCCAAAAAATTTATTCATCTTAAATAAAACTACCAGGATAAATATAATATTTAAATTTTATTTATATCATTTAAAAAACTACCTATTTACAAAAAAATTACTATAAATTACTATATTTTAATTATTTTATTTTCTTATATATTCACATAATGAGTACCCTTGTGTTACTAATGCCATATTGTAATTACTAGCAGACAAAAGAAACATTGCTACATTACTATAATCAAAAGTCTTCAACGTTGACAATGTCGACATTCCTGAAATTTTTGTCACTCAATCTATAAATATTGTTCCATAGATAAAGGTTGTTTAGCAATTTAGCATAAACTTAACGGTCAAGAAACTGTTTACTACTTTTCTCTACTGTTGATTATAATTAATTGGATGGGTTTATTATATTGTTTGGATTCCACGAAATGATAACTAAAATAAAATAATAAGACCCACACGCTCACACATATGCATGCAGGGAGACAAATTTGCTTCCTCGCATGTTCCTCTGATCATATCGTGTTCAAATTGACCTCTTGCTCTTTAATTTCCCCAAAATTAATCATTTACTGCCCTCTTCATATCACTCCTAGTCAACAGCCCATCATTTGTTTATATTTCTAACTTTGTCCCCATTGCTCCATATTAGATCCCATCCATTAAACAGGATATTCTAATATAAATTATAAAAAATTCCTAAGTTTCACAATTTCATTCATCCAAGCAACAATTTACAAATATGCTTTACGGAGTCTCCAAAGAAGTGACGAAAGCAAGGACGTGTCTACTGCTGGTGGAACTTTAGAATTGCCATGAATTTTCCTAGTTAGTAGTTACGAATACGATCACATCCCTTTTTTATCCATCCCCTGTATATATATAAGTTGCTCTCGTTTGTGTCAACAGAGAATCAAGACATAAACTCCAAAAACATTTCATTGTCCCATTTTTTACAAGGAAAAATATGGGAAGTGATGAAATTCCTCAACTTCATATCTTCTTCTTTCCATTCATAGCTCATGGCCACATGATCCCAACAATGGACATGGCCAAGCTGTTCGCAACTCGAGGAGTCAAGTCAACTATAATCACTACTCCGCTGAATGTTCATTTCTTCTCCAAAACAATTGAAAGAGGCAAGGAATACGGCATCGAAATCGATGTTAAGACTCTGAAGTTTCCGACCGTCGAGCTTGGGTTGCCGGAAGGTTGTGAAAGCGCAGATTTTATCCCTAGTTCGCAAGAGGAAGGTGCGGAGATGCGGAAGAAATTCTTCAAGGCCACAGCCATGCTTCAAGAACCACTTGAACAGCTTCTACAAGAATGCAAACCAGATTGCTTGGTTGCTGATATGTTCTTTCCTTGGGCTACAGATGCGGCAAACAAGTTTGGAATCCCCAGGTTGGTTTTTCATGGAACTTGCTTCTTTTCACTGTGTGCATCCGAGTTCATAAGGCTATACGAGCCGCACAACGAAGTTGAGTCCGATTCCGAACCTTTTGTGGTGCCTAACCTTCCTGGTGATATCAAGATGACGAAATCGCAACTGCCCGATTTTATGAAGATAGCTGAACAAAATGACTTTAACAAATTGGTTATAGCAGCTAGAGAATCAGAGCTCACTAGCTATGGCGTGATTGTCAACAGTTTTTATGAGTTGGAGGCCACGTATGCAGATTGCTACAGGAATGTTCTGGGAAGAAAGGCATGGCATGTCGGCCCTGTTTCGCTCTGCAACAGGGCAGCTGAAGAAAAAGCAGAGAGAGGAAAGAAATCAGCCATTGATGAACACGAATGCTTGAAATGGCTAAGTTCGAAAAAACCCAATTCAGTTATTTACATATGTTTTGGAAGTAGGGCCAACTTTACTTCCGCTCAATTGAAGGAGATAGCCATGGCGCTTGAAGCGTCAGAGCAGCAATTTATTTGGGTTGTGAGCAAAGAAAAGAACAATGAAGAGGAAGAAGATTGGTTGCCTGAAGGATTTGAAAAGAGAATGGAAGGGAAGGGGCTCATAATAAGAGGATGGGCACCGCAAGTTTTGATTCTGGAACATGAAGCAGTTGGGGGATTCGTGACTCACTGCGGATGGAATTCAACTTTGGAAGGTGTTTCTGCGGGTGTACCTATGGTGACCTGGCCAATTGGTGCGGAGCAATTTTACAATGAAAAGTTGGTGAATCAAGTCCTGAAAATTGGAGTAGGCGTTGGAGTTCAACGATGGGTGAAAACGGTGGGAGATTTTGTGAAGAAAGAAGCCATAGAAAAGGCGATGAATGAGATCATGAAAGGTGATAAAGCAGAGGAGATGAGAAACAGAGCCAAAGCGTTGGCAGAAGCAGCAAAAAGGGCCGTGAACGAAGGAGGTTCATCTTATTCGGATTTGAATGCTCTGATTGAAGAGCTCAGCTTGCTTCGTCGTCAATGAATCAATAACAAAAACGAACATCTCATTGCTTACTTTCCGGTCTCATTTGGTTGAACAGAAAATGATGTTATGTTAGCTTAGCTCAGGGAGGGAAATGATGTAATTTAGTGTTGCTCGAATTTCATGCATAATTTTAACAGTAAGAGTGGAGAGGCATTTCTAATAATCGCTGCTCTTTTTTGTGATTGTTTGTATGCTTAAATTTGTAGATTAAATAGACGATTTATTTTGTTTTGAGTTTTGACAATGTCACTGACTAATTTCCTTGTTTTTTTAAGGTCATGTTTAGTGCACTGATTCATCGGTCGTTTGGCCGGTGGATCGGTGCACCGATCAAATGGAGTCTTAAGTGTAATCTCCGTTTCAATCGCTGTTCTAATAATTTCATCTGTACAGTACCTAATCTAATCTGTACAGTGTAATCTCATCTATACAGCTGATAAACAGTATTAATCATACCTCTACCGCACCATTCTACTAAACGGAGCCTAAGTCTATAAGAAAAGAAGGACAAGAGGAAACAGAAGAAAACAACTACTCCACTAGTAAGAGAATTGATAAATTGTTCCCTTTTGTCATTTTCTTGCCAGTATTCGACTCAAAAGTCAAAGTCATAATCGAAAAGTGATACAAATGAATAAAGTATAATTTCACTTCATCATGACGTAATGGCTTATGTTACTCACATGTGATGATTGAGAATTTGCTATGTACATTTCCAGCGGTGCATTACCATTCATTTGCTTTTTCCATATCTTCTCTATCCTATCTTGCTTTTTTAGCTTTTGCCTAATAAATCCATCCAAAATACTTTACCATTTGGATTGCAGCCGGCCATCGATCGTTTCAGCTTGTTAGACTTGGTAATTCACGAATGACGACCCCCATGAATACTAGTGAAAGCCGTCAGCTTCGAATCTTCTTCATGCCCTTCATGTCTTATGGTCACATGATCCCAACCATAGATTTGGCCATTCTTTTTGCCGCTAAAGGTGTAAAGGCAACTATCATTACAACACCCGTGAACGCACCGCAAATCTCCAAGGTAACCGAGAGGGCCAGAAACTCTGGCAATGAAATCCAACTCCTCATTACAAATTTCCCTTCTGTTGACGCTGGATTGCCTCAAGGATGCGAGAGCTTCGACCAAGCTCCATCGCCGGACATGCAGTTTAAGTTCTTCAAAGCTACCACCATGCTCAAACAACCACTTTCGCATCTCCTCCAAACGCACCGCCCCGATTGCATTGTTGCAGACATGTTCTTTCCATGGGTAACTGAAGTTGCAGCTGCGTTTGGGATCCCAAGAATTGTCTTCCATGGAACATGTATTTTTTCAATATCCGCCACCGAACATGTCAGATTGTATAAACCTCACAAGGAAGTACTGTCGTCTGATTCCGAACCTTTTATCCTCCCTAATTTTCCAGGGAATATCAAGCTGACGAAATCCCAACTTCCAGATTTTGTTAAGCAAGAAACATGGTTTACCCAGTTGTATAATGAAGGTAAAGAAACGGAGTTGAAAAGCTTTGGTGTTATAGTTAATAGCTTTTATCAACTTGAATCTACCTACGTTGATCATTTCACCAAGGTCTTGGGAAGAAGGGCTTGGCTTGTAGGTCCAATCTCGTTATGCAACAGAGGGAGGATCGATATAACCGAAAGAGGAAAGAAAGCATCCATTAGTGAAAACGAGTGCTTGACATGGCTCAATTCAAAGAAACCAAACTCGGTTGTTTACATAAGTTTTGGGAGCGTGGCAAATTTCCATTCTGCTCAACTTTTGGAGATTGCGGCAGGTCTTGAAGCTTCAGGGCAGGACTTCATTTGGGTAGTGAGAAAAGGAAAGAAAAACGAAGAAGAAAAGGAAGATTGGATGCCAAAAGGATTTGAGAATAGGATGGAAGGTAAAGGACTAATTATAAGAGGGTGGGCACCCCAAGTTTTGATTCTTGATCATGAAGCAATAGGCGGATTCGTGACTCACTGTGGGTGGAATTCTACGCTTGAATCTGTGTGCGCCGGGGTGCCTGTTGTCGCATGGCCGGTGGCCTCTGAGCAGTATTATAATGAAAAGTTGCTGACACAAGTACTAAGGATTGGGGTTCCGGTTGGTGCTCAAAAATGGGCTAGACTAGTTGGGGATTTCATGAAGAAGGAAGCCATAGAGAAGGCGGTGAAAGAGATAATGGTAGGCGATAGAGCAGAGGAAATAAGAAGCAGGGCCAAGGCATTTGCAGAGATGGCGAGGAAGGCTGTAGAAAATGGTGGTTCATCATATTCTGATTTGAATGCTTTACTTGGAGAGCTTCGTTCCACGATTGATTCCTAGAAAATTGGATATGAGTTTATTTTCTTGTTTGGACTGATCACTTTGTGAATAGTATTATTAAGAAGATAAAATAAGTACTTCGTCAATATTTTAATCATTCAAATTCAACAAAGATTACGTTGGAGCAATTGACACCTTACATGTAACTGTCCACAAGTTACAGATGAGATTTCTGGTTCTCATAGTTAGACTCGTCCATCTCTTTCCTGAAGCCCCATGAACATATTATATGCTGCAATTTTTGCCAAATAGACAAAATCTGTTTTGAAGTTGACATGATATTATATTAAGGACTAAATCAAATGAGATATTGCTTCAGTATGTCAGAAGGCCGTCTGAATATTTTACAAGCTAGGAAGGAAAGTAAAAGTTAATGAGAAACTTGCAAAGTTGTGATGTAGTTTTCCTACATTACAGGCCTTATGGTTTGATTCACCTCTAATTCCTCAATTTCGCAATAAAAAATAATATAATTCCTCGAAAGATTCATTTCGTAGACAATATAGTGATATACTCTCATGTGAAAGCCTAACACCTTTCAACCTAGTAGAAATTAAATACCATCCTCTGCTTCCTTCCTAATTGTTTTCATCAATTCCATCAAATTTCCCTTTTTCCTTAAGCAGAAGGAATATGGATAGTGAAAATCCTCGGCTTCACATGTTCTTCCTTCCATTCTTGGCTCCTGGACACATGATACCAGTCGTGGACATGGCCAAGATGTTTGCAATGAGAGGTGTTCAGACAACAATAATTACCACTCCCTTCAATGCCTCTCTATTCTCCAATACAATTCAAAGATGCAAGAATTCAGGTCTCAATGTCGATATCAAGGCCCTGAAGTTTCCTTGTGTTGAGGTCGGGTTGCCAGAGGGATGTGAAAACATGGATTTAATGACCAATCCAAAAGAAGCAGACACAGATATAATTGTCAAATTTTGCAAAGGCATAGCCATGCTACAAGAACCCCTCGAACATCTGTTACAGGAATTGAAACCAGATTGCCTTGTTGCTGATATATTCCTTCATTGGGCTTTTGATGCCGCCGACAAATTCGGAATTCCTAGGTTAGTGTTTCATGGGATTAGTTTCTTTTCACTGTGTGCTTTAGAATGCATGAGGCTCTACGAGCCAGAAAAGAATGTCGAGTCAGATTCAGAACCCTTTGTGTTGACTAGCCTTCCTGGCGACATCAAGATGACAAGAAAGGAGCTGCCAGATTTTATGGATCAAAAGATTGGAACTGATTTTATCAAGTTGATGATAGACGGTAAAGTTTCAGAGCTTAAAAGCTATGGAGTTTTAGTCAACAGTTTCTATGAGCTTGAACCAACGTATGCTGATTATTTCAGGAATGTTTTGGGAAGGAAGGCATGGCATATAGGTCCTGTTTCGCTATGCAATACGGACACCAAAGACAAAGCAAACAGAGGAAACAGAGCATCCATTGACGATCAAGATTGTTTAAAGTGGCTTGATTCCAAAAAACCCAATTCAGTTGTTTACGTAAGTTTTGGAAGTATGGCAAAGGCAAACTTCACTGCTGCTCAAGTAATGGAGATCGCCATGGGACTTGAAGCATCAGGGCAACAATTCATTTGGGTTGTGAGGAAAGAGAAGAACAATGAAGGAAAGGAGTTGGATTGGTTGCCTAAAGGATTTGAAGAGAAAATGGAAGGAAAGGGTCTAATAATTAGAGGATGGGCACCGCAAATGTTGATTCTCGACCATGAAGCTGTTGGAGGATTCGTGACTCATTGCGGATGGAATTCAACTTTAGAAGGTATAACTGCTGGTGTGCCTATGGTACCATGGCCATTGTCTGCGGAGCAGATTTTCAATGAGAAGTTTGTGATTGATGTTCTGAAAATTGGGATTGTTGTTGGAATTGATAAATCTGTTAAAATGTTGGGAAATTTTGTAAATAGGGAAGTAATAGAGAAGGTAGTAAAGGAGATAATGGTTGGTCACAGAGCAGAAGAAATGAGAAAGAATGCTAAGGCACTTGGGGAAATGGCCAAAAGGGCTGTTACGAAGGGGGGATCTTCTGACATTGATTTGGATGCCTTGATTGCAGAATTAAGCTTGCGTCGCCAATCGGCGCTGAAGTAAGACGGACCATGGAAATCATTCATCTGTCATTTTCTGTTTTCTAATGTTTCTCCTTAAAATTTCTCAATCAAGTACCAACTCCACCTTTATTCATTCAGAAGTTTGTCTTAACTGCTTGGCATAGTGTTTACACCTAGCATATGACTTCTATGTATGTCCTGCCTTATAGAGATGTATAAAAAGTCTATCTGTTGGCCATTTGTAAATGATGTTAAGGGAGGCTTAGTCATTGAATTGAAAACATGAACTCAATTTTTCTTCTAAATCACATCTTTTCCTATGCCAATGAAATCATAGTACTAACTTTTTATTTAAGAGTAATATACGAAGAAAAGCAACTTTCGGGTCACAACTAATCAAAACTTTTGAACATTTTTAAGATAAAGATGGAGGACGTTTTTCATTAAAAGTAAGTTCGACCTAATTAATTAGAATCAAACAATATATCTATATATTAGGTAGGAAAATAATAGTGCTTTCCTCGTAACATAATCAAATCGATCAATTGATTACTATTCAAGTACTAACGATATTATACAGACTTTGAAAAATTAGAACACTTGCTTTTCAAGTTCATGACGTAATGGCTTATGTTACCATAAAATTTCTGATAGTTATGGTGGTGGACCTTAGTTTTGACTAGTTCTGGTTGGCGTTGGTATTCAGCACTTACTACATAGCTTTTCTCGAGTCCAGTGCAACTCCTCCAAAGATTTTTTTGTTCTCATTAGTTGTACGAATCCGCTTCACTACACTTAACTTTACCCTCCAGATTTCCACCGGACTTCGTCGGCTTGGGAATTTCTCGATACGGTTCCGCCATGAATAGTGAAAACCGTCAGCTTCAAATCTTCTTCCTGCCCTTCATGGCTCATGGCCATGTAATTCCATTCATAGATTTGGCCATGCTCTTTGCCGCCAAAGGTGTCAAGACAACCATCATTACAACTCCCGTGAACGCACCCAACGTCTCCAACGCAACCGAAAGGGCCAAAACCACCGGCCTCGAAATCAACCTCCTCATCACAAAGTTCCCTTCCGTCGAGGCCGGATTGCCTGATGGATGCGAGAGCTTAGACCAATGCCCGTCGCCGGATATGCAGTTCAAGTTCTTCAACGCCGCCACCATGCTGAAAGAACCCCTTGCGCATCTCCTCCAAACGCACTGTCCCGATTATATTGTTGCAGACATGTTCTTTCCTTGGGTAACTGACGTTGCGGCTGCATTTGGGATTCCGAGAATTGTCTTCCATGGAACAAGCGTTTTCGCAATATCCGGCACCGAACATCTCAGATTGTATAAGCCTCACAAGGAAGTGTCGTCTGATTCCGAACCTTTTGTTCTTCCCAATTTTCCAGGGGATATCGAGATGACAAGATCGCAATTGCCAGATTTCAATTTGCAGGAAAATGGGTATACCAAGTTTTTCAATGAAATTAAAGAAACAGAGCTGAAAAGCTTCGGTGTTATAGTCAATAGCTTTTATCAACTTGAATCTACTTATGCTGATCATTACACCCAGGTTTTGGGAAGAAGGGCTTGGCTTGTAGGGCCTATATCGTTATGCAACAGAGGGAAGATTGATAAAACTGAAAGAGGAAAGAAAGCATCCATTAGTGAAAACGAGTGCTTGACATGGCTCAATTCAAAGAAACCGAACTCTGTTGTTTACATATGTTTTGGGAGCGTGACAAACTTCACTTCCGCTCAACTTCTGGAGATTGCAGCGGGTCTTGAAGCTTCAGGGCAGAACTTCATTTGGGTGGTCAGAAAAGGAAAGAAAAACGAAGAGGAAAAGGAAGATTGGTTGCCAGAAGGATTCGAAGATAGAATGGAAGGTAAAGGACTAATTATAAGAGGGTGGGCACCCCAAACTTTGATTCTTGATCATGAAGCCATAGGCGGATTCGTGACTCACTGTGGGTGGAATTCAACTCTGGAATCGGTGTGCGCCGGTGTGCCTATCGTCGCATGGCCGGTGGCTGCCGAGCAGTTCTACAATGAAAAGTTGCTGACGCAAGTACTAAGGATTGGGGTTTCGGTTGGTGCTAAGAAATGGGCTAGAATAGTTGGGGATTTTGTGAAAAGAGATTCAATTGAGAAGGCAGTGAAGGAGATAATTGCAGGGGATGGAGCAGAGGAAATGAGAAACAGGGCCAAGACATTTGCAGAGATGGCAAGGAAGGCTGTTGAAAAAGGAGGTTCATCTGACACTGCTTTGAATGCCTTACTTGAACAACTTAGTTCTCGCGCCCAGAAAACATGGGAGTGAAAATAGATTTGTAGTTCAATCTTTGGAATGATTTTCTCTAATGTTGATCATTGTTGCATTATTATTAACTCTTCACAAGAGTCAATAACCCACCTCCCTTTGTTCAGATCTGAGTCTTACCAATGATTTCTCTAGCTTTTTTCCTTTCTTAGTTTTTTGGCACAATGATCTCTCTAGCTTTAGAGTGTTACACACTTTCTTACTAGTTTGAACTTTGAACTCATTTTTCTTAATTTTCTATGACAAAATCATATCTTTTGTTGACTAAGTGGGTATAAAACAAAATTGTTCTTAATTAGAGTTTAAAATTCTTTCTAATTATACTTATGTATGTTTCCTTTATATGCAAATGTAAATATCAAAGATTGAGTGTAATTAGTATCCACAATCAGGAAGGCTTGAGATAAATATCCATGCTTAATTAAATCATACTATATATGATGTGTACCAAAACGAAATCCTGAAAATCATATTGTAATTGTCTAATTGATATATGATGTATGCTTTTCTATTTTTAGGTTCATCTTAATCACTCCAACCCAGTAGTACTAGGTGATAAAATCTATGCCGATAGAAAAGATGAGTACGTAGCAACAAAAACAAAGGTGGTATGGAAACTCTCATTCTCTCAATAAATGAAAAATGATAACTATCAACTGATGACTGCCACCAAAAACAAGTGGTGGCCACAGTTGCGGGCTTGTAAGAACAACAAGAATAAGTACAAACTTTCGGATTTGTATGTTACTAATCTCCATACGTTATGTTTATCAAAATTCACGTCATGGTGGATTTCAAACCACCACCAAAACAAAATAAGCTACAAGCCTCATCTTCCTTTTTAAGTACTTTCAGTCTTTCATACCATTATTTCTTCTCATTTCTTCTTCCATTTCATCAATTTTAAGCTACCGGCTCAGAAGTTAAGGAAATATGGGTGTTGAGGTTCCTCAACTTCACATCTTCTTCTTTCCTTTCATGGCTCATGGCCATATGATACCGATGGTGGACATGGTCAAAGTGTTTGCAATCAGAGGTGTAAAGGCAACCATTGTCACAACTCCACGTAACGTTCCTTTCCTTTTCAACACAATCCATAGGATGAGCAAGAATACAGGAATCAATATCGATGTCAAAATCCTGGATTTTCCTTCTTTCAAGGCTGGATTGCCTGAAGGGTGTGAAAACTTGGACGTCATTTCAAGTTCCCAAGAAGTAAACATGGAAATGATCGGCAATTTCTTCAAGGCCACCGCTATGCTCCAAGAACCCTTTGAGGAGCTGATAAAAGAATGCAAACCAGACTGCTTGGTCACTGATATGTTCTTCCCTTGGTCTACTGATACAGCAGATAAGTTCGGAATTCCCAGGTTAATGTTTAATGGTGGCAATTTCTTTTCATTATGTGTATCAGAATCCTTAGCCGTCTACGAGCCACACAAGGAAGTCGAGTCATTTTCTGAACCTTTTGTAATCCCTGACCTTCCTGGTGATATTAAGTTGACGAAAAATCAGATGCCACACGTTTTACTTTTACCAGAAAATGAAGAAAACGACTTCTCCAAGATGATGAAAGATTGGAGAGAATCGGAAATGAATAGCTACGGGGTTATAGTCAACAGTTTCTGTGAGCTAGAGAAGAACTATGTTGATTATTACAGAAAAAAATTGGGAAGAAAAGCATGGCATATCGGCCCTGTTTCACTCTGCAATAGGGCCATTGAAGATAAAGCTGACAGAGGACAGAAATCATCTATTAATGAAGACAAGTGTTTAAAGTGGCTTGATTCGAAAGAACCCAGTTCAGTTGTTTACATATGTTTCGGAAGCATAAGCAATTTCAATGATGCACAGTTAATGGAGATAGCTTCGGCCATTGAAGCAACAGGGCAACAATTCATTTGGGTTGTGAGGAAAGAGAAGAACAAAGAAGAAGAGGAAAATTGGCTGCAAGTATTTGAGGAGAGAATGGAAGGGAAAGGACTTATAATAAGAGGATGGGCACCGCAAGTTTTGATTCTTGATCATGAAGCAATTGGAGGATTCGTGACCCATTGCGGATGGAATTCAATCTTGGAAGGTGTTTCTGCTGGATTGCCTATGGTGACGTGGCCGGTGTTTGCAGAGCAATTTTACAATGAAAAACTAGTGACTCAAGTTTTGAAGATTGGTGTTAGCGTTGGAGTAGAAAAATGGGTTGAAGTAGTGGGAGATTTCGTGAAGCGAGATGCAATTGAGAAGGCGGTGAAGGAGATAATGGTTGGTGAAAAAGCAGAGGAAATGAGAAGCAGAGCCAAGGCACTTGGGAAAAAGGCAAAGAAAGCTGTTGAAGAAGGAGGTTCGTCTTACTCTGAATTGAGTGTTCTGATTGAAGAATTGAGCTCGCGAATCCTATAGGACGCAAGGAAACAATCATATGTACTTATTTTGCATTGCATGTATCCGTTCTATTTCAATATGATTTAGACATTTGGGTTTAAGTTTTACCAGAATGCTTGTTGAGTATGTTTATATTAATTAATGAATGAATTTATGGTTTACTAGGCTTTTCTTCTTTTATTTATTACTATACTAGTTAAAACTAGCTGTTACCATGCAATTTGGCAAAAAACAAAAAAAAACAAAACAAAACAAAGCTTTTACCATGCAATTTGGAAAAAAAAAAAAAAAAAAAAAACAAAGCTTTTACCATGCAATTTATAACGGATTAAATAAAAAATATTACGATAAAGCTGATTACTATTGATAAAAGGAGGGGAAATCAGTAACTGCCAATTTTTAACGGAAAGGAGAGTCGTTGGCGGGAAAATACCAGTAACAGGAATATATAATCTCTATCTATGGTGGCGTATTTGTAACCGTTTCACCACTGTTTAATCGTACCGTTTTGGTTCCAAACGGAGCTTAAGTATAAACTTCGTTTCAATCGCTGTTTTAATAATCTCATCTGTACAGTATCTAATCTAATTTGTACAGTGTAATCTCATCTGTACAGTTGCTAAACAGTGTCAATCGCACCACTACCGCACCGCTCTACCAAACGCAGCCTATATCAGTAACTACTATTTCTTCCTCTTCTTCCTCCTGCTCTGTTCTGCTTTTCTCTCTCGAAGTAATTAGAGCTGGCAAAAGCTGACCCGACTGCGGGTACCCAACCCGACCGCCCGAAACCAAACCCAACCCAACCCGATTTGACAAAAAAAAGTCAACAAACGCAATCCGCCCAACCCGAAACCGAAATTGACCCAACCCAGAAATGATCCGAAATTTTGGGCACCGGAACCTGAAATTACCCGAACCCAAAATGACCCGAACCCGATCAACCCGAAATGACCCGAATTAAAATTAATTATATTTAAATTGTAAAAACTATAAATTGTAAATAAATTAGCAAACATTATATATTTGATAGTTTTAATCCAATTTTAGTATTTTACCACATCAAATTTCAATCTCATGATATTTATTGCTAATTATTTTAGTCTTAAATTGAAAATTGAAACTATACCATTAATATTATTATTACAAATAATAGAAATTATTTTTACTTTAAAATATTAGAATTCTGTCTAATTATACTTATGTATGTTTCCTTTATATGCAAATGTAACTATCAAAGATTGAGTGTAATTAGTATTCACAATTAGGAAGGCTTAAGATAAATATCCATGCTTAATTAAATCATACTATATATGATGTGTACCAAAACGAAATCCTGAAAATCATTTTGTAATTGTCTAATTGATATATGATGTATGATTTTCTATTTTTGGGTTCATTTTGATTACTCCAATCCAAGTACTTGGTGATAAAATCTATGGCGATAGAAAAGAAGAGTAGCAACAGAAACAAATGCCGTATGGAAGCTCTCATTCTCTCAATAAACCAAAAATGATAACTGTCAACTGATGACTGCAACCAAAACAAGTGGTGGCCACAGTTGCGGGCTTGTAAGAACAACAAGAATAAGTACAAACTTTCGTTTTTGTATGTTACTAATCTCCGTACGTTATGTTTATCAAAAATCAAAATTCACGTCATGGTGGATTTCAAACAACCACCAAAACAAAAATAAGCTAACAGCCTCATCTTCCTTTTTAAGTAGTTTCATACCATTAATTTTGCTTATTTCTTCTTCCATTTCATTCTTATTTCTCCCATTTCATCATTTTTAAGCTACAGGCTCTGAATTTAAGGAAATATGGGTGTTGAGGTTCCTCAACTTCATATCTTCTTCTTTCCTTTCATGGCTCATGGCCACATGATACCAATGGTGGACATGGTCAAGGTGTTTGCAATCAGAGGTGTAAAGGCAACTATTGTCACAACTCCACGTAACCTCGATTTCTTTTCCCATACAATCCATAGGATGAGCAAGAATACAGGAATCGATATCGATGTCAAAATCCTGGATTTTCCTTCTGTCAAGGCAGGATTGCCTAAAGAATGTGAAAACATGGACGTTATTTCAAGTTCCCAAGAAGAAAACAGGGAAGAAATGATCTGCAATTTCTTCAACGCCACCGCCATGCTCCAAGAACCCTTTGAGAAGCTGATAAAAGAATGCAAACCAGACTGCTTGGTCACTGATATGTTCTTCCCTTGGTCTACTGATACAGCAGATAAGTTCGGAATTCGCAGGTTAATGTTTAATAGTGGCAATTTCTTTTCATTATGTGTATCAGAATCCTTAGCCGTAAATAAGCCACACAAGAAAGTCGAGTCATTTTCTGAATCTTTTGTAATCCCTGACCTTCCTGGTGATATCAAGTTGACGAAAAATCAGATGCCACATGAAGAAAACTACTTCACCAAGATGATGAAAGTTTGGAGAGAATCGGAGCTTAATAGCTATGGGGTTATAGTCAACAGTTTCGGGGAGCTAGAGAAGAACTATGTTGATCATTACAGAAAAAAATTGAAAAGAAAAGCATGGGATATCGGCCCTGTTTCACTCTGCAATAGGGCCATTGAAGATAAAGCTGATAGAAAACAGAAATCGCCGATTAATAAAGACAAGTGTTTGAAGTGGCTTGATTCGAAAGAACACAGTTCAGTTGTTTATATATGTTTCGGAAGCATAACCAATTTCAATGATGCACAGTTAATGGAGATAGCTTCCGCCATTGAAGCAACAGGGCAACAATTTATTTGGGTTGTCAGGAAAGAGAAGAACAAAGAAGATTGGCTGCAAAGATTTGAGAAGAAAATGGGAGGAAAGGTGTTTATAATAAGAGGATGGGCACCGCAAGTTTTGATTCTTGATCATGAAGCAATTGGAGGATTCGTGACTCATTGCGGATGGAATTCAATCTTGGAAAGTGTTTCTGCTGGATTGCCTATGGTGACGTGGCCGGTGGCGGCAGAGCAGTTCTACAATGAAAAACTAGTGACTCAAGTTTTGAAGATTGGTGTTAGCGTTGGAGTAGAAAAATGGGTTGAAGTAGTGGGAGATTTCGTGAAGCGAGATGCGATTGAGAAGGCGGTGAAGGAGATAATGGTTGGTGAAAAAGCAGAGGAAATGAGAAGCAGAGCCAAGGCACTTGGGAAAAAGGCAAAGAGAGCTGTTGAAGAAGGAGGTTCGTCTTACTCTGAATTGAGTGTTCTGATTGAAGGATTGAGCTTGCCAATCAAATAGGACGCAAAGAAACAATCATATGTATTTTGCATGTATCCGTTCTATTTCAATTTTAGACATTTGGGGTTTAAGTTTTAACACAAATACACAATGCTTGTTGAGTATGTTTATATTAATTAATGAATGTATTTATGGTTTACTAGGCTTTTCTTCTTTTATTTATTACTATACTTAGTAGTTAAAACTAGCTGTTACCATGCAATTTATAACGGATTACATCAAAAATATTAAGATAAAGCTGATTATTGTTGATGAACTGAACACTAAGCTGGAAAATCAGTAACTGCCATTCTTAACGGAAAGGAGAGTCGTTAGCGGGAAAATACCAGAAATCAGTAACAGAAATATATAACCTCCTTATCTATCAGTAACTTCTATTTCTTCTTCCTCTTTGCTCTGCTTTGCTTTTCTCTCTCAAAGTAATCGTTTCAGGTACAAACAATTGAGTCTTTCTTCCATTCTTTTACTGCAAATTCCATTATTCTTTTTTGTTTCTCTGCATTTCTGCACCATAGTGAACGGTGAGTTCATCTTCTTGCTTGTGCAAACCCGTCTTCAATGCCAGTCAGTTTCCTTCTTCATAGTATTTTTTCTGATTTTTCAATAACAGTTCTTGTCATTGTAATGTTATGTATGATGTTAAACTTGGAAATTTAATAATTAATATACAATCAAGAATTTATAGTTTCCTTTCTTTCTGGTGGGTTGTTTTTCTGTTCTTGGACTGAACAAATCAACCAAATTTAGCTTTCACTTGATTCTTGCTCTTGTAATTTAAGGGATATGGCGGCATCATGTCAATTTTGCAGTTCTTGCATATTGAATTGGAATCCTGCAAATTTCAGTACCCATTTTGTGAATTTTCATCACATTATTTGTTACTACTATATTAGCATTTGATTCTTGATGAACTTCTTAATTGAACTTTGGAGTTGTATTCTTGCTTTCTTTTTCAAGTTTAAACAGGCCAGCAAACCTCGTTGGCAGAAAACTATTAAGATGGATAAGATCAAGGGAGAGGTATTACATAAATTCCCATGATGAAAATGAGTTACTTGAAAGTTGAATTCATAACTACTGGAAAATCAAATGAAAAGACTTACTATTTTCTTCTTTCTTTGGTCGCAGTCTTCAAAAGCTTCATCTTCTAGAACTCCAGAGAAAGTGTATCGTGACTTGTATGTCGAAGCTTATTGGGAAATCATGAGAGTGGCTAAGTGCTATTATAATTGGGTTCGGAAATTACCCGAGTTACGTGATGCTGAAATATATGCAGATAGAATTGAAATGTCTAGGGAAGATGCAGTTATTCCAATGCCTGCATCTGCTTTGGTCTCTATGATGATGAATGTGGTGAGTTAGCTGCTATATTTTAATTTCTTCTGTTTCAAAACTCTGTTTAGCTTTAAGTTTAGAGACAACAATCAGCCTGTAAAATGGCAGTGATGATTAGCAATGGAAGTGATGAACTTGCAAAAATGTAGGCATTAGAAGAAAAGGGTTTTTTTTTCTTTTTTGGTTTCTGCTGCTTTTTCAGTTCAGTTTCATCCATCTTGAACTTCCCTTGGCATTGCTGTAGGGTTTTTTGTGCTGCTCATTTTTCATGAATTTCATGATATTTTTATATTTATGTTTATGTTTTCCAGAAAGAATGGGAGAAAACATTTTTGCCCATTGTCTATGGCAGTTCTAACTTCAACACTGGAAATCCTCTTCTTAGCCAACGGTCTAGAATCAAAGCGCTGGAAGTAGTAGGGGTAAACTCGCTTATCAATACTTGTATGTATGTGAGTGTGACATCTATTAATCTAAGTTGTTTTATATATATATGCTACAGGTGTTGACTAAGTTTCAGATACCTACAAGTTTTGAACCAATGTGGGATTTCAGCTGCTTGCGATACTTGACAGAGATTACACAAGGAGTTTATGCCATTATCGATGTCTCAAGGGATCTCAATAATCCTATTCGGAAATCAGGGGTAATAATCAGGGACAAGGGTCAAATTTCTGAGGTTTGTATGGCTCTTTGTTTTATCATTTGTTGCTAATATCAGAGTGCTTCTGTCATTCAAAACCCAATTTTGCATATATTCAAGTAAAGTTCTTGATGCCCCTTTATACAGATCATATGGATTGAATCTGTGCCTGAGAGCGAACGAAGAGAAACCATATACTCTTCCATAATCAACCTCAAATTGGTGTTTGAACCAAAGCATTGGATCAACACACTGCTTTGGAATCTGAAGCGCCAGTGTAGTGGTGGTATTTGCTTTTCTTTTACTTGTTCAAAAGCTCTGCCACCAGACTTAGACAAGATACAATCTCTGCCAATGCTTCTCATTTAAGTTGTTTGCGTTAAAATGAATTGAACCCTTTGATTTGATGCAGCTGATCGTACTCTTTTGGAGATAGCTGACAACATGAAGCTGTTCTACAAGGAATGTGTTGCTTATGAACCGGACAGGAACAAGTTTGAGGTCTTCAATTATGGTGCTGCTGGTGAATATAGGCTTATGGGAATCAAAAGATGTATAGCTCAAGACAAAATGGACCTTCTGGCTCGCATATGCGTAACCAGTTTCGCAATCAATGATCTAACACCGCTCCAAGTTTTCGAAATCCTAGTGAAAATGAATGTGCAGCTACTGGTAAGTAACAAGTCATCTGAAGAACTCCCCTAAATTGGGTTTTAATAGTAGCTTCTGATCTCATTGTATGAACTTTACACTTTATTTGGATTGCAGTTCTCTTCACTTTCTGGTCCTGAGGAGCCTGAACAGGTGTTAAAGTTAGACTCGGATGATGGTAGTAATAGCATAACTCTGCACAGGAAGTTGTCAACTAGAGATGTGTGTGTTTGATGAACAGATTTCTAAAGGTTAATTTTCTGCTTTTACAGTAACAATATTACATTCTTCTTACGTTTTCGAATTTCGATTTGCAGAATTTTGTATACAACTTACAGGAGGCCTCAAGGAGCGACTATTGCTCATTTGTCATATCCAGACCAATGACTACAAGAGAAGTTCAATATTACATAGTTAATAAAATGAGAGATCCGAGCAAAGAGGAACTGGAAAGCACTGCGGTTTCAGGTTTTGCTATAATGCCTAAAGGAACAGGCGGCCTCAACTCTTCTGGTTGTCTTGTCACCTATGTCATGCAACTAAATCCTCATCCTCAAATTAGTTTTTCCCAAACTCTCAAGGAAGTTGTCAATGACCTTAACAAAACAGGTAATTTTTGTTATAGATTATGCATTGAAATTCCTGCAATTGTCTTATAATCTGACTAAAAGGGTTGCAAGGGAATGATATATTGCCTTTTGGACAATTGCAGGATTGAAGATGGGATGCTCTCTGTTTTCCTGCATGCCTTTTTTGGGGTTTGGGGAAAGTGATTGAAAAACTCAATTGCAACTCATTTAAGAATGTTCTTTTGGGTTTGAGACAGTAACAATCTCAGAAATGAAACTTGAATCTGATGTTGTAAATGTGTTACAGTGAACCCATTGCATATAAATAAACTCTGCAATTTCTTGTTTGGATGTTCATGCTTTGTTATCTGAATATGCTTTCTGGTTTCTTGACTTTCACTTTTTTCCTGAGATTGCTGAAAATGTTGATGTTTGAAAATTAGTTAGTTTAGTTTGATAATCAGAAAATTTTAATTGACGAAAATCTTCCACTATAAATTCAGATCTTTACCAATTTAATTAGTCCCATTTGCATTGGATAATGACAAGGATTAACAATGTGGTCAATGACACATTGGAAATATAGCTTGTTGACAACAAATGTCACAAAAACTGAAAAGCATACAAAAATATTGAAGGGCTTGGGTGTTGGGTATAATCAGAAGTGTTTCATCAAACCCAAGCTGCCCAAAGGAAAGTGGGCTACTGCATCTGGAATCCTACTATTGGGCCCATTTCCCTTATCAAACTTTGAGAAATAATTTTTTTTTTTTTGAGAACTAATTCTCAGCTTTCCTTTTTGAGTCAATAAAACAAAAATATGAACAACAAAATTGTAGCTCTAGTAATTTTTTTACTATTGGCTTAATGATAATCTAAATAAATCATGATTACTTTTCATTTGTTTTGATCATTTTTCAAACAGGCTATATTGGATGTGTAAAAGCAAAGTAAATATGTTCCAAAACCTTTTGAGAACATGACTTGGAATTTTAATTTAGAAAAGGAGTGGCTAAGAAGGTAAGTGTTGCTGTTGCAGCTCCCAAGTGACCAATTCCAAATGTGCTTTTGCAACTAAAGAGGTCTCTTTAGACCAAAAAAAATGAGGAAAAAATAGAACTGAAAATTTGAAATGGTGTTGGGTAAGATGCCTACAACTTTTACAAAAAGTGAGCATTATGCAAACCATTAACTTAACTTTTTCCTTAATCAAGATACACCTTTTGACAAACACTATGTTTTTGCTATCATTAATCCCGGGTCTGCTTAATGCTTAATGCCTAATACCATATCTTAACCAAATTTAATTATTATAAAGTTTTAAGATGAGCGAATATATATCTTTGTGAAATCCAGAGTAACATGCGGGCATTGCAAAAGGCAATTAAGGTCCAAACATATTCAAATTCGCTTTTGTCGAAATATATATACTAAATAGTATTTGAAAAACCCAGGAAATTTATCAAAGGCCCCTTTTGAGAATCGATGAGGAGGCTCCATTTGAATTTTTTTTTGTCATTTTTTGTCTTTTCTCACTTGCCAAATTACTAAGAAGACCCTAGATTAGTTTTTAGGCAGTTCTTGCCCTTGAACCTTTTTTTATAATTATCCATTTTCTTTCACATAAATGTTAAAATAAATCTTATCCCCCTTAATTATCTAGAATTGTAACATTTTTTCAGGTCTTTTCTTTCATGTCCATATGAAGAAGAGAGTAAACTTAGTTTTTGTTTAAGTGCTACACACTTTAGAGGAGGAAACAAAATTGAAGTTATTGCACATGTCCATGTATAAACTAATATTTACTATTTATTACTAACTTTAGGGCATATGCTCAATGTTAATAGTATAGCCTTTTAAAGATGCAACACATTTAAAATCATAGTACTTTCGAAATTTCCTACGTATCAAACAATTTAATTCGAATAGAAAATTGTTCAAAGAAGTAGATTGTTGAACGCCCGACACGCCAGCGCGGGCCAATCCACTTGTATTAATTATATGGGAATGGAAATATTAATTAACAATATCCAATACTTTTTGGACAAGTGAAATTTGAAATGACCTTTCAATCCTCATTGCTCAACAAGCTGTAAAGAGTCGAGAGAATGAAAATTTGATTCTTCACATCTTATCTATAAATATCTATAAATAATGGCACCAAAAGTTTTACCCCTGCAATAAGGGTAAGTTTTATTCAGTGCTTGAAGGGGGAAAAGAATATATATATATGCCAAAAAAAAAAAAAAAGATTTGGAATCTGGATTGCTAAACACCACCCCCTTTTTACAGTTTTGCCCTTTGTTCTATTTTCAAAATTTGAAATCCTCTGCAATCTTCAAGAACGCTCAAGAACATTGAAAAATTTTCAAGGACGCTCATTGAATTACTAACTCGAAGTTCCAGATAACTGCAATATCTTTTGCCCATTGAATTGCCTGATGATCGGTGGCAAAGGTTTCCTCAGTTAGGAATGCATAACTATAATCATTACCATCACTACCAAAATCTTCCAATTCAACCTGCAAAATTTAATTACCAATTTTAAGGGAAAAAAAACCCTACCCTATGCTAAAAATATTATGTAAATAAATTAAAAAAAAAAAATTTTGGTCGGCGCCGCCCTAGCAGGGCGGCGTGGCTATGACCATGGCGCCTAAGGAGGACGGCATGGACATAGCCATGGCGCCAGCAGGGCGGCACCGACCATTTTCATATAATTTTACGATTTTCCTTATCTCGTTCGATGACGAATCCATTTCCGGAGTTGTTGCTTATTCCACGTTCTTGAGCGTTCTTGAAAATTTTTTAATGTTCTTGAGCGTTCTTGAAGATTGCAGAGGATTTCAAATTTTGAAAATAGAACAAAGGGCAAAACTGTCAAAAGGGGGGCGGTGATAAGTAATAATGGGGCGGTATTTAGCAAAACCCATTTGGAATTCAGCTTGTAGTAACATTTAGCTGGCTGGCTGTCGGGTAATGTTTAAAACATTACATCAACTGATAAGAAAGTGAGTATGTTTCACGTGTAGTGTAATAAATAAGTTCACATGAACATTTAAGTATTTAACCATCAAATTCAAATATAAATCGGCTACTGTTTGAATTAAGATCCAAGAAAAACGTCACGATAAGCAAATGAAAGTGTTGAATACTGTTTCTACTTTCAAGGGTTGACGAGCATATATATATATATATATATAGTAACAACCAATAACTGAAAATACCGCGAAATGCGGGGAAGTTGGATCAGTTAAATCAGTTCAACGAATTCTAGTAAGTACCCTCTACGCTCTAACTTAACTACTACAATTCTTCTTCTTAATTCGTTGACAATTTGAACATTTTGAATTTCTTGCATTTCATATTCATATCACTAACTTCTCTTATCATAAATTACGACATGAAAATGATGCCTAACGTATCAGAGAGTTTTATAGTTGAGTTGAATCACAAATTACCTAACTTGGGTTTCATACTTTCATTATCTATGTGATTATAATTACTATATATATATATTATATTGTCATTGGTATAAATTAGTATAAACCTTCGAAATCTCAGATCTGATATATGTTTACATTGACTTTAGATTTATTTTAGGATATAGAACCCTAAATTCAATTATAATAACTAATGTCTTTCAAAAATTATAATAATTAATGAATTCATTGAATTTTCTTGACTATATATAGTACTACCAAAGTAATTTTTGGAAAATCTTATATATACTTACCATTTTTTTCTTTGTCATATTTAAGTAGTATATTTTTTTAGTAACCAACAAGGGTTGGATCAAGTGGTAAGCAGTTTGTTTCAATTTAAGCAGGTCGGGTCGGATCCGGATTAGTCAGGGGTAAGCCCTGAATACCGGATGAGATAAAAAAAAAGTATATTTTTTTAGTCACTACTATTTAAGGCAAAAAATTTAGTGAGTTCTATATATGACAAACTCAAACTAAATTGCCGGTTAATAAAGATTTTGAATATATATGATGTCAAGAAAAAAAAGATTTTGAATATATAAAATCAAAATCATCAAATTGGTGGTAAGATTTATTGAATAATAAATCATGAGGTCAACCAAGGGTAATAAACTTTCCATATCTATAGAAATCACAGTATTAATGAACATTATTTCTCAGACTGCACTAAATCTTTTTTTTAGGCAAAGTTCATATATATGGTAATGGTCAATTACACTCAAGAGCCCAAATGGGCAATCACCCATACTTCAAAAAGAGAGAAGAAAAGATAAAAAAAATGAGATAAGGCAATGTAAAAGTTTATGTTGCTCGTGAAAGTCATTGCTTCATATATAGTCTATCATAAGATGGACCTTCTTTTTCCTTTCTTTTTTGGATGAAAATGAAATATTTTATAAGCTCAAATTGGTTAAAACTTAAAACCCAAATCCCCAATCTCATTATGTGACAATAATGCAAAAATAGTAATGATGAGAGATAGCAAAATAAGAGCAAGTGAATCAATTCAAAAGTGAAATCTACAAAAAAAGACTACCCAAATCTTGCTTAATTAGCTCAAAGCAAAGAGCAAAGAGTATAATCCAAGTGACCAAGTCTAAGTCTAGTAGGTAAATAAATGCTGACTTAGCCATATACACTTAGCTGTTCCAACATCCTCCATCAATTACCTTGTCTATTTGTCTTGTCTTGATCTTTTAGTAGCCCACTCCCTCAACCCTCAAATTTATCACCCTAAATTAAATACTCCACTTAATTAGTAGTCCAAATGGAAAAAGTTGCAACAACAACCGTTTAAGTTCAACCCATCCTTTTCTCCCCACCTCCGCGGCCAGCCGGCTCCACCACCTCGCCCCACCTCCTGCCTCCTCCTCTTATTTCCATTCCCCTTGGGATTCGCGCTTGGTCTACTCAATTTCCTCCGTGATTCCTCTTTCCTATTCTATTCCCCCTTCTCTTAACTTCCCAAAAGCCCAAATTCTCTCATTTTCTCTCAACGGAGGAGAAATGAAGAGCACGAAGCTGATTCTCCTCCACCCATCAATCCACAAATCCTCCACTTCTTCCAACCGCTTCTTCCTCCTCTTCTTCATTACTTTCTTCACTTTAGCTTTCACTCTAACCCTTTTCACCACCACCACCATTTCCAACTCCACCACCCCTTCCCTTTCCACCGCCGCCTCCTCCTCCCTCCCTTCCTCCGTCACCACCGCCCTCCTCCACTATGCTTTGTCCTCCACCGTCAACACCACCACCCACCACATGTCATCCGCCGAACTCTCCCTCATTGCCTCCACCCTCCACAACTGTCCTTCGTCGCCTTGCCGCCTCCTTGTCTTTGGTCTCACCCACGAATCCCTCCTTTGGCACTCCCTTAACATCCACGGCCACACCGTTTTTCTCGACGAAAGCGAGTACTTGGTCTCCTCGTTCGAGCGCAGCCACCCGGAAATCGAAGCGTACGACATCCAATACACCACCAAAGTGAAACAGACGTCGGATTTGTTATCGACGGCGAAATCCCAAATGGAGAACGAGTGTAAACCGGTCCAAAACTTGCTCTTTTCCGATTGTAAACTCGCCATCAACGATATGCCGAACCATATTTACGATTTGAGTTGGGATGTGATCTTAATCGACGGGCCACGTGGGTACTTCCCAGACGCTCCGGGAAGGATGGCTCCGATATTCACGGCGGGAGTGTTGGCGAGGAGCAAGAAGAAAGGTGGAAAAACGCATATCTTTGTGCATGATTTTGAGAGGGACGTGGAAAGTATTTACAGCGACGAGTTTTTGTGTGAAGAAAACTTGGTGGAAACTGTGGATTCTTTAGGACATTTCGTAGTGGGAAAGGAGCAAGAGATGAAGTCTGGGTTTTGCAAGAATTCGACATCATCGTCGCCTTCGTCTGTTTCTTTGTCTTCTGGAGAAGATGATGATTGACCGATTCAAAATTCAAATGGGGTTTGCCTCTCTTTGCAAATTGTATCATTTACCACTTTTTTTACTTTTTTCTTTCATTTCTTTTAATGAGTACAGAACTGTAATATTTTTATATAGTAGGTTTAAAAGTTTAAACCATTGGAACTTGCATCCAATCAAGCAAAAAGAATTAAAATCAAGTTTTGCTAAATGTGAATGCTTTTTTACTTTTGTGGTTAATTAGCTCCATTTGTGGCTAACACTGAAAGATAAGAAGCAGAAAAGATGTAAATTTGAAACCTTCTCCCTGTATCTGGAAATTCTGTTTGGTTGCAGGGAAAATGGTGGGAAAGTGAAAACAATTGAAATTTGAAAAAAAAAAATTTAATCCTCTTTATTTTAGTATTTGATGCTTTGGTCGATGTGCCCTTTTTACCAGAGTACAACAAGACAAACCCAAACCGAAGATATCAATTTAAAAAGAAAAATTGGAAATCCCAAAGCAGAAGGAAATTTCTATTCCACCAGAAGTTTCCCCTGAGATTTTCTCAGAAACCAAACGAGATAAGAGCAATAAAAAAGAAAAAAAGAAAAAGGAGGAAACTGAAGTGAACTATTGTAGGCGTCGGTGGCGAATCGGTAGTACTGTCTGTGACGGTGAAACTGAAGAAAGGTAGGGTTGGAAAAGAGGGTGAGAGACAGAATGTAACCTTAGCGAAACCCAGAGGGATTTATTTTAAGATTCGAATCAGGGGAGAGTGGGGTCCAAGAAACACGCGCTGCAAAACTCAATGATTGTCAACGCTTAATTTAATTGGCTTAGAGGCGCGTGCGGATAAGAAGCTTCGCGGTATTTTTGCGGGACTGATAAATCTATTCTTCTAAAAATCTAAGGTACGGCTTTTTAACCCCTGGTATGTCACGTGGTTCACGTGACCAAAAGCGTACGTTAAGGCAGAACAGTGAAAGAGGTGTCGGTGAGGCAATAAAACGTCGTTACTTGACTTTACGTCACTTCTCATTCTCAACACACGTGAAATTTGAAAAAAATGAAAGAGAACGAATATAAAAAGATGAAAAACTCCTTTATCACTCATGAAAACACAATTAAGTTACCAACAATTTCAGAAATTTTAATCTGGATGAGATTGAACTAATTAAATGCTTAAAATGTTTATTAGTGAACGGACGTGCATTTGAAATTGTGGAATTGTTCGAACGGGACCAGTTTGAATCGACTACTTAACAACGTAGGATATTGTGATTAAAATATATATAATTATGATCATCACCAAAATTGACAAAATTTTGTATTACGACAGCTTGATTAAGTACAAATGGTTATAGTTTAATTATATGTTAATAACAAGTTAGTTACAAATTTAGAGTTTTAGGTTATGCTATTTTAATTAGTGAAAATGATGGATTAGGAATAACGGTAGGAGACCACCTAACTTGATTCTTTTAAACCAAATAAAACTAATTATAATTAAATTAAATTATAGGTGCAATGGCGTTTTTTGTATTACGTGGGGCATTTCTACATTAAGGATAAGTATATGATTAACTATATTATTATATTATGTGTTTGAAGTAATGAAACATCGATCGGTTGAGCTCTAATTGGATTTGTTTTTCAATTTTATTTTAAGGGAGATTCGGTATCAATGATTGAGTGTAATTTTGGATTATTTTTATTTGATGTAAAGAAGGGTGTTGGAGACAGAATTACATAATATGTTATGTTGGGTGCTCCAGCTTGGTATCATCTTGGAAATATTAATGGAATGGGGTTTGGATGTCGCTTTCTGGTACTTTGTCAAGTCGTGAATTTAAGGTGAAGGTTGGGGATGGATGGTATTGGTATATAGGGCCGGTTACTCTATATGATGTCGTTTGGTGGGAGATTATCAGAGGCTAACCATGCATGCAGTTGGAATCAGTATGCAGATTTCCTCTATCAAAATGGGGCCTCACCGCCTCGGAGTATGATAGATTTGGAATTATGGGCATCCAAATTCCAAAGTATTTATTAGCAAGTTTGGGAATTGTGTCAACTTGCATGGGTTGTCTTATGATTTATGAACAGAAATTGCGAGTATAAAGCTTGTTTCATAGTGACAAAGCAACTTGCAAAGACATTGGGATCTATCAATAAGAACCGAAAATGCCGTCAAGATCATAGCTTTAGAAATGGGCTTAAGATGTTAATCAAAGAATCAAGATTTTAGTTCATTATTAAAACGGGCCTTTTTGCACCTTCCGGATTGTTTTGATTGTAGTAACATTTTAGCTTCTTATATTTGGGCCTTTTGGCCTATATTCTGTCTTAAGCCCAGCCATTCTAAGCCCATTTAAAAAGCATCCCTTTATAAGTCACCCTTACCCTACTTCAAAAATTAAGGAAAAAAAAAAAAAACCTCCCTTACCTTACTGCCAAAGAGTCTATGATTAATTAACAAATATATATAATCCAACTTTATGTGTTTCTTAACCTCCCATTATATATTTGTTCAATCCCCACTTTTTGACAAAGGTCAAGTGATACCTTTCTGATTTTGTCTTTTCACTTGGAACAAATGGGGCTTAACCAATTCTAATCTCTTGGATACAGCATATATTAGCTCAGCCTGATGACCATCCCACACCATATATATATATATATATATATCCTTCACATTATTAGTGGAGAACAGCATGGAATCCAAAATCCACATAATTTCTTTTTCTAAATTTGTTTTTGAAGCTATTCGTTTTCTTTATCCTTAACTGTATTACTATATAGCATATACATTACCTCTGCAATTTAATTATGATCATATGCTAAATTTATAGTATATAATAATTTGATGGTACTTGCGTACGTAAATATATATTTGCTCATCTCAGCAATCGTTACTACTAACCAAATACTACCAATCGTCTTTCCTCTGTTTTTCTAATTACACATCATATTGATGCTTTAATATTCTTTTGAAAGGGATAATCATGATCATATAACTAAAACAAATGGATAAAAACAAGCAACTAGTATACAAGAGTGCTTCTAACATCAAAATCACAACAGTCTATTTATTCAACTTTCCAATAATAACTACATACATGATGCATACACTAGATTACTATCATGATTTATTTAAAGCTTTGCCATAATACACACTTACTAATACAGAAAATGAAGAAAAAGAAAAAAAATGATTAAGATTTGTGTCGTTCAAGAGTTTTGTACGTGAGTGGAGCTTTCTTGGACCGTGGCCAATTATGGTCATGCGATGGAGCATTAGGCTTACAGGGGATGATTTTATTCGTTGGAGGGGAAGGGCAAAACCTAATATACTTCAAGTAAAACTCTGCACACTCAAGCAACGATTTCTGATCAGGAAGATCATGGATGCAGTTTTGTTTAACGTCGAGAACCCCATTCTTGATCAACTTCCGGCAAACCGGTCCGACTTTGGTGAAGTAATTATCCGCCAATGATAAATTCACCAAATTCCCCAGTGCACAAATCTCCTCCGGTACTTCCCAGTAGAATAAATTATTGGCGAAATTAAGCAACTCGACTTTCTCCAAACAGGAAACAGAGCAGGGCAATGGACCCGTCAAGAGGTTGCTTTCGACGTCGAAAAGTTTGAGTTCTTTTAAATACCCAATTTCATAAGGAAGACAACCTGATAACTTGTTGTTCAAAAGCAAAACCTCGACCAATGTCGAATTAAGGTTGCGAATGCTCCGTGGGATTGGACCTGTTAATTTGTTGTTAGCCAAAGTAAGATAACGTACCCGAGTGGAACCAAAGTTTTCCGGGAGCTGTGTCGTGAAATCGTTGTTGTTAATAAACAGAACTTCGAGTGCTTGGTCCCAGATTTGCGGAGGGACTGTCCCTTGAAAAGAATTGAAACGGATGTCCAAAAATGAAAGTTCCTTTATGTTGAGAACTGTAGTTGGAAATGCCCCTGAGAAGTCATTGTTACTTATATCCAACTCGTAAAAATATGGCAGAGTTGAGACATCTGGTAGAGACCCAGAAAACTTGTTCGAGTTTGCATGGAAGATTGCGAGGTCGGGAAGCTTATCGATAAAACCTTCCAGAGTCGGAGCTTCGAGAAGAAACCCATTGAAATCAATGCCAGCTAGGGCAATGGCGGATACATTATCGGGTGGATTATCACAGTAAAACCCTGAGTAACTGCAAATATCCGAACCAACCCAATTCCCTGTTTTGTTGAGTGGATCCACCGTGATCGTTTTCTTGAAAGCTTGAATGATGGGGTAAACCACCGCAAGTCGCCTGTCTTTGAAGATTAAACGCTGCGTGCTGACTGCCAATGGCGGCGTTGGGGCGGGTAATGGGCTGTCTGAATCCTGACATAACACTTCTGAAATGAGAAATGGAAAGAAAAGCAAGGAAATTATGTAAGTTGAGGCTTTGCAGAAGAAGGTGGAGTTTCCCATTGATTATTATGGGAAGGAAAAAGGGGGGAAATTAAGAGATAAATTAAAGACCAAAAAAGGTCCAAAAGGTTAATGAGGATTGAAAAGATCTTTGGGTGTTGGTTTTATATAATGGTTAGTGTGGTTGTTGGGTGTCATTTTCCGAAATCAAAGTGTTTTCATATGCTTTCGGGTAGTGGACATTGGTATGCTTCATAATGGTTTATGGTTCCCATTAATTAGTTTTCTGGTAGGTGGAAATTTGGGTTTATGTCCGTGATACTGATTCAGATACGATTGTATAAAATCTGTTTAAAAGTTAGGACTTGGACGAAGGTCGTTATGCTTACTAGTCAAATCTAGTCGTAGTAGGTTCTTTCTAGTATTTGCTTTGATTAATTAAGAAAATACTACCTTTTTAATATACCCAAAAAGAGGTTTTATCCAATCCAATTATTCATACACCAACATAAAAAATGAGATCAGTGAAACCATAGTGGCATTTAGTTCAAAACTCAAAATTTAACACAATAAAATGAATTCAGCATAAGGGTTAATTTGCTCCATGATTACGACAAGATACCTGATCTTTTGTGATCATAATAAAAGCTTTTAAGTTTAAAGTTTAAGTTGGTCAAATTTGGAGGATGGAGGTTGGACTTGATAGGACTTGTAATTATAAGCATGAATTTCCATATCAATGCATGCATAGGCATTATTTAGTACACATACACAGAAGATATGCACACTAGAGAGGGAGGTGCTTCCGAAGTCTAAAATTAGGTCCTTGTTCACGGTATTGAAAGAAAATTAAATCAAATTCAGTCTTGAGAGTTGAACTTATAGATTAACAATATGATCAATATTTCGGCAATTTCCTTTAAAATTACAGAAAAATTTTGGTTTCCAATGAATTTCCTTTGAAAAGCGTGGGGCAACTTGAATTAAATGGTTATGTACTACATGCTTGCTTGTAGTCCACAACTGATGAGGAGGAAATTAAAAATACAAGACTTCCCTCAGCCATTCATTGTTCTATAGCACTTAAGTGAAGTGAGGGATCGTGTGTTCATATTTGCAAAAGTAGTGATCCACCTATTAAAGGCAAATTAGTGCTCCAATAAGTAGTGGGAACATGGCTTAACTCACATACTTTGCTTTACCTTAAGAGACTATTGCAATATTCACACAACCTTTTTCTGTCCCATGGGAATTATAATTCCAAAGTCATCGCCTCCTTCGGCCTAAGATTCAAATCTCAATGGAAAAACTATCATGATTCTATAGTTTAGGGTATAATATATAGCTTTGTCATAAGCAAGATTTATGATTCGAAAATTTGTCATTAATCAATGTTTTCCTTAACAAACCTTAGTTTCATTTTACACATCTATATTTGTTTTCCATTCTACGGCATTATCAAATCATAAATTTATATTTATTAGGTTCACATGCCACAACTTTTTTTTTTCTTTTTTCTTTAAAAAATTTGTGAACAGTTACTCCAATACAATTTGATGAAAATTTGAGGGAGACCTATCGAGCCAATAGTTGAGTACAAAATGGCTTCAACTACAGTAATGGTATGCTCACTTGCAAATATCTACGTCCATTTTTTTGTGCTTTTTGAAGGCTCAAGCTGTGGTTTTGTGTCCTGTATTTGCAAACATGTTGCCCTTCATATGGACCCATTACATGCCAACATTCAACCATTATACCTTATCCTTTGTCTCTAAACTCTATTGCTCTTTCCTCAATCTTTTTTTATACCCAACAACTTAATTTCCAAAAAACTCAATAATTATCTACTTCTTTTGGGAATGCAATTTGGGCCATCTAATTCATCAAAGAATGCATAGATTTCCCACATATAGGCCGAGAAGGGAGTTTGTACATATATAGTGATGGACCTTGAAGTCAAATCAAACAAAGAAAAAGACCCTCTAAAGAAGAAATTTGGGCCTCTACAACGCTATCTATGCAACAAGGATTAAATAGTATAGTTTTCAACAAAAAAGGGCCCAAGAAGAAGATTCTACTTTGGAGTCTCGACTTAAAGTCATCTCAAAACAAGACAAGGCCAACTTCATTTTCTGGCTTTTCCCATTTTTCCTTGTCCTCACATAATATAATCAGTAATCACTCATGCAGTAGCAGACGAAGTACTTGGCTTGCTGCTTCCATTAAATAAACCAAAGGCATGGAATTGAAAATCAGGAATGGAAACCAGTTGCAGAGTTGTGGGCCTTCTCCAGCTCATAGTCTTATGTTCTTATCTAAAGCCTAGGCCATTCAATTCAGAATTTATTAAGGGAAAGGTTTTGAGAACTACCTAATAGGTTTTGAGTAACCTTGTCCTTTAATAGGCTTATTTCACACAAGCAATTTAAGATTGTTCTTTCAATTTATTACTCCTACACAACTGTCGGCATTAATCAATTGGGTCCCAACTTCTTCTATGTATACTTCGGCTAATTACCCAGTCTTTGGAAGACTATTTAAGTATTTACTAGGGAGAATAAATTTTTCTCAAAATTCTTGTCATATGATAGCACTTTTTCACCTTTTTTTTCTCATTGCAATGAGTATGGGAGAAGAAAATGGAAGTAAAGAAAGGGAAAAAAAACATTAATCCAAAACCGTAAGCTGGAAAGAAAAAGATTGAAAGAAACATCTTTTAGATACTTCCTTAAATTCATAAATATACCAAATGTTTGGAGGAAGCTTTGTTTTTGCTTATGTCTGGACATTTATAGGCAGAAAGTGGAGCTTTCAACTAGGTTGTTTTCTTGCAAGTAATTTACATAGATAATGTTAGCTTAATTTAGTAGGTAATAGTGTATAATTAAGTCCTAATTAACATCTAAACATGTAAAAAGATTATTAAATTAAAGAGGGAAGGTTTAAGAAATTCTTACTAGCAAGGAAATAGGGCTCCTAAACTAGTAAGAACAAACGAAGTTTGATCATTTTATTCACTATAAAATTTCACTACTACATAAAACATCAGAGTAGTATCAACACAGGAAAAGAAAATATACATAAAAATAGTAGCCAAATTAAAGACCCATCAAGGATTCTGTTGATGAAGTCCATAATAATCTACATTTATTTAAAATTACAATCGATGAGGGTAAAGGGTACTGTAAGTTTTAGACGAAGGAACATTAGCTGTTTTCTTCGTTGTTGTTGATTCTTGATCAAATTTCTCAGTTGTTGATACCCAAGATCCGTGACCTTCAATGCAAGGAATCATCTTAAATGTATGTTGCCTCGTGCATACCAACGGTTTAGAGAAAAATGCATCGCATTCTGCTTTTGATCGTTGATTCGGAAGCCCAAGAATGCAGTTGTTCCGAACATCCAGTTTCTTTTTGGCTATCAAGTTCCGGCAAGCCGGACCCACCTGGGTGAAAAAATTGTTCGCCAAAGTAAAGTTTTCGAGCTTCTGGAGTTGACAGACCATTTCAGGAACTGGGCCGTAGAAACAATTATCGGCCAAATTGAGAATCTCCATTTTTTTCAAGCACCCAAACGAGTTCGGAATCGGCCCTTGTAATTTGTTCTTACTTACATCAAACACCGTGGCTTGACTCAGATTCCCGATCTCGTACGGTAAACAACCCGACAGTTGGTTGTTAAGGAACAGAACTTCGAGAAGGTTCCGAGCTCTGCCAATGCTCGCCGGAATTTCGCCGGTGAATTTGTTGTTGGCGAAGGTGAGATATAAAACCGGCGTGTCCCCGAGGTTTTGGGGAAGTTTCTGTTCCAATTTGTTGTTGTTGATGAAGAGGACGTCGAGATCTAACTTGAACACGTCAGATGGAACGGTTCCTTTAATGGAGTTGAACCTTATGTCCAAGAAGGTTAGATTTGCAGCTTTAAGAACTTCAGTTGGGAAATCCATGATCAACTTGTTGTTGCTGAGGTCGAGTTCGTACAAGTATTTGAGCTTTGATGTTCCGATGGAGGGAATTGTGCCGGTGAAATTGTTGGAGTTTGCGTGGAATATGGCGAGATCGTCTAATTCATCAATGAAACCATTGAGCGGAAGGAAGCCATTTTTACCTTCAAATTTAGCACCATTGAAGTCTAAAGCAGCAACTGCCCTTTGCTTAACGTCGGGACGCTTTGCGCAGGCGAAGCCTCTGTACTTGCAGACGTCATTGCCATTCCATGTCTTTGTGTATTCGTTTTGTACAACTATCTTCTTGAATTTTTGGATGACTGTGTATGATTTTGCAAGTAGACTGTTCTCAAAGCAGAGGCCATTGCTTGAAAACTTACATTTCGGAGGCGGTGGTGGCGGCGGCGGAGGTGGTGGTGGTGGTGGTGGTGGCGGCGGCGGCGGATGAGGTGGTGGTGGACATTCAGGAGGAGGAGGAGGAGGTGGTTCACAATAACAATCCTCATTGTTGTCAGGAGCAGGGGCAGGAGCTTCCCCACCACCGCCGCCACCGCCACCGCCACCTATAATGATTTCTAATGTTTCCCTGGATTTGGTCCCAATCAATGGATCATCATCAACACCAGAAACCCCGTGAAGCAAACATGAGTGGAAAATGATAGTGAATAATAGTAGGAATGAAGTGGAGGAAGAAAGGGTACCCATTTTTTCCCTCCTTTTTGGTTTTTCTTCATTCACAGTCACAGGATTCTTGTGAGCTATAATGTCTAAAAAGTGAGGGAAGATATTATATAAGGAAAATGAGTAGACCATAATTGTTGAAAGTCAAGCAAGTTTCACGAGCTTCAGACAAAAAATTAAGATAAAAACAGAAAAGAAAACAATACTAATACTCCAAACTGTTGGCTGTTGCCCCATCTTTGTCCGAGAAAGACCTCTTCTGTTTACTAATGCTTGTTCATGGATTCCTTGCAATTGTTTATATTGAAATTGGCTGCATTGCATAAGAATATAGACCTTTTGGTAGGTCCTTACTTACTCCTAATTAGATATATGCATTATCTTATTATTATTATTATTAATTATGTTACTCTTTTAATTGATAGCTTCTGATAGAGGTTTCGGATTTGAGTCATCCTACTTTCCTGTGTGAGAATATACTCGTTTCGCTATTTCTAATGTATCAAAAAACATATTGCAGATTTGCTTGCAAAAGCTGCCTGTGAGCTTGATGATGAGCTGGAGATCCTCTATGAGCCGCCAAGAAATGTTAAGTCCCTGCTAACGGCTGATGCAATGGGGTTTCATATCCTAGTGGTTATTGTAATAGCTCGTTAATCTATCTTGTTTTTTTTTTTAAAAAAAAACGAAAAGAAAAGAAAAAGATATTGGTATGTTATTTGCAAAAACTTGAAAATGTAAATATAGTACATTTCGTAAATTTATTAAGATTTGAGCTTGGGAAAGGTTCTGTCTCAAGGTTTGTCCAAGTGAGAAGAAACATCAATGGCACCACCAAGGACGATAAGGTCACACCATGGATTGATTGGTGCTTAAAAAAGTGTATTAAAGGCACATGCTTTTGATAGGGAAAATCACATCACCAATTTAATTAAAACATTGATGTAACTCTTTTTTTGCAATGAAAAAACGATTGATCATATAATTTACAAAATTAAAAAGACCCTGTAATAACATTGTTAAGAAGAAAAATCAAAAGTTTTATAAATGGGACAAAATAAACAATGCTGTCTTTGCCAGTTAGGCTTCACATGCAGAATAAACCCCAAAATCAATAATTCAAGCATACCATATATCAATAGTACATTTGAATTTTCAAAGGCTACAAGATTGAAAAGAACAATATCTCTCTACGTGTGGTTCAGGGCCTGGTGTTCTAGTGATAGTCAATTTGTTGCCATGTGCGAATTTCATCTTCGCAATCTCTATCTTAGCAATCTCAAAATGGCCAAAAGCAATTGGAAATTTAGAAGGAGATAGTTTATAGTATATTATATATATTATGGATTGATTGATGTAATATAAATTGTCGTGACCACCCCATCGGCTGCAAAAGTTAGAAGTGAAATGGACAGCATCACCAGCAAACATCCAGCAATCCCACCGGATTGGCCTTAATTATTACTTCTTTTGGATTTGACCATGTCAATGACTAGCAATCTTGTTAATCAACTTAATTAAGATTGTTAATTTAACCGACAGACTGCTTTTGGTATAGTTGCAGCTTTTGAAAATCTTATGGCAAATATAGGTATTTCATTTGCTACTTGTTTAATGTCACTTTCAAATTTCTCTTCTAGACTTCTACTTGATGATGATAATGGTAGTTTTTCTATGGTATGGAAGGCGGGATATAAATAGAAAGGAAGAGATTATGAGTAAAACTAAATTAGGGTTTCTTTGGTACTAATTATAAACTTTTTAACTCCATTAAAATGGAAAATTGTATAATTTGTGAAGTTATAAGTAACATGATCTAAACTTAAAAACAACTTAAACCTATAGCACCATATCCCATCATCAATGGAAACAAGAGGCAATTTTTGTCTCATCATGCTGTAACTTGCCATATATAAAATAATAATTACTTTTGATATATAATACATCAAGTGAATAGTAGAAAAAGATACTCATATTCCTTTCCTTCTTAATTTTTTTTGATACTCCTTTCCTTCTTAATTATTAAGTATATATGTAAAATGAATATGACATATATATAAGGACAAAAATTAAAATAGTCTAGTAATGATGACAAATCTATATCTACCTTTCTACACTCTTGAGGGAATTTTTCTAATAAGATTGGTTGATTAACCTAACTCTACGAGTTTAATATTATTCATGTTAATATATATAATGTTAATTTAAATCCCTACTTATGAAACTTGAAAGCTCTACCACATCTCTCTTATGATATCATGCGCATAGTGGTATCTCTAACTAATTATAAATATATTACACTTAGTTTATGTTTAATTATGAAAAAACAGGAACCTCCCAACACGATTGACCAATTACAAGAAAACAAATTTTAACTCTTCTTTGCATGTTCCTATATTAATTACTATAATAACGAAGTTTTGCAAATTGTTTAGAAAAAGACTGATCGCCAAATCAAACTTATTCTAGATAAATACAAATATAAAGAAATATGATTAAGGGGACTTTCACTTGTGGAACGCGTAGTTATTTCTTTAATCATTATAGTTGATGGAAGCTGCTTTGATTGAGAGGATCAAATTCAATTTTGCTCGACTTAAACATTACGAGTCAAAAAGGATGTTTTTTTTTTTGGAGAGAGACAAGTTCATGCAAATTTAAAATTTCTATTCATACAATATATAAAGATTAATTAAGCTTCCTCACCAAAAAAGAAAAAGAAAGTTGTCTCATCAACTTTTAAAAGCAAGCTTTTTTTTTTTGGGCACGATTAAAAGCAAACTTCTTTAAGAGAAAACATTTAAAAAAAGAAACCCTCCCGGCCAATTCTAAAATTTTCAATTCCTATTCAATATTCTTCTTTAAAGCAACAAGCATATTTATATTCTGAAGAAAATCAGAAATCAAATCCATCTTTTTATCTTTTTACCCAATTTATATATTTGATTGATGAATGCTAGGCACCAAAAAAAACATAATTGTGATTGATTTAACTTTTTTTTTTTCCCACCTTTGTTAGGCAAGACGACATGTGGAATTGTTAGAGATGAGACTATATATATATTGATCTACTATACAATTTCCTCCTTATGGTGGGCTGCAAAACAAAATTTTTTTTCTTCTTATATATATAGCATCAAAATATATTGGAGTTAAGGCAAAATAAGAAATTATTGAAGGTATTAAGCTTTTAAATTTGAACCATAAATAGATAGTGTGTATGATAGCAAATGAGATATTGGGTCAACTTTAATCAATGAAAAAGATGTGATTGCTGGGGGATTTAATTTGGGAATACAACTAGTTAAATGCCAACTGGCTTAGTTGTTTGGTCTATAGAAAATGTGTTGAGCAACATAAAGAAATGATAAGAAGTCAAATTTTACAAATAAGAAGAGAAAAGAAAATGTGAAAATTGATAATGACATAATTATAATTAGTTAGTATAATATATGACGACTGAAGAGTCAAGGAGCACGAACGTCGTACCCTGGCTGGCTCCTTTTGCCAACATTGTTATTGTTCCGTTCACCAAGGTCCAAAATCTTGGGGTTTCCCCTGCCCCTACGGCAATGACGTTTCTTATCCACACTTCTATTGAATTTGAACCTCAAAACTTCTCCTCTTTCTTTTTGTTTTTCCTTTTGCCCTTTTAACCTGCTAATATGGTTTGGTGGTAAAAGTTTCTAAAAATAAATGGGCGTCTTTTAAGTGCCATAAATTAATCATGTTCGAGTTAAGTAAGCTAACTGTAGAGTTAAGCTCTCCTAATTTTTTTTTTCATTCGCAAATCTCGAATTAAAAAACTTATTTAAAACGAAAATAAGTACCAAATCATTTAAATTAACCCATCTTTAGTAGCAATGCCTATTTTTTAACATGCTTAGAGTAGTTATTTATAGCTCAGAAAACCGGTTTAAATCACTACATGGACCTTATTTCATACTAGTAATTTGCCACGTCTTCCACACGTGGGGTTGAAATTTTGATTGAAACATATTTGAAGTTACATATTGTGCAATATAATGTCAATGTTAATTTTGAAAAGATTAAATTCCTGTAAATTTTTTCAAATTATTGAGAATAAATTAAGGGGAAAGCTATATGTTTTGTTTCATAATTTTTTTGAAATAATTTCTAATTAAATCGAAATGAGATTTAAATGCTCGTAAAAACAAATCCTTAAATAGAATATGCCTGGGATTTGATTCTCGGCGCCAAAAATCATGCAAATCTAAGTCGGGGACCCGAAACGCGTTTTTAGCCAAAAACCCATGATGGTAAAAATGACCCGAAAGATTTTTCCTCAATTTTTGGCAAAAATACTCATAAAATATATATAATTCAATGCCAAAAGGATTGGAGGACTTTTCACGTTTTTAACATCATTTTTCATATTTTTACGAATTAATTTCTAATTAAATCGAAACAAGATTCAGATGCACATAAAAAAATCCTTAAATCCAATGTGCATGAGATTTGATTAGATGAATAAAGATATTTCAAGGAGTCTTGGTGCCAAAAATCATGCAAAACAGATCCGTGGCCCTGGAGTGCGTTTTTAGCTAAAAACCGTGATAGTTAGTACATGATTTCGGCTAAAATTTTGCAAAAATTGACCTGAAAAATATTTCCTCAATTTTTGGCTAAAATGCTCATAAAAAATATATAATTCGACATCAAAAAGATTGAAGGGCTTTTAACGCTTCTAATATTGTTTTTCCTATTTTTTCAAATTAATTTCTAATAAAATCGAAACAAGATTCAGATGCTCGTAAAAAAAATCGTTAAATTTAATGTGGCTAAGATTTAGTTAGATGAATATAGATATTTCAAGGAGTCTTGGCACCAAAAATCAAGCAAAACTGAGCCGAACCCCGAAACGCTGTTTTAGCCGAAAATCGTGATGGTTAGTACATGATTTCGGCTAAAATTTTGCAAAAATTGATCCGAAAGATTTTTCCTCGATTTCTAGAGAAAATACTCATAAAAAATATATAATTCAACGTCAAAAGGATTGGAGGACTTTTCACGTTTTTAATACCGTTTCTCATATTTTTATAATTTCTAATTAAGTCGAAACAACATTCAGATTCACATAAAACAAATCCTTAAATCTAATGTGCTTGAGATTTGATTAGATGAAGAAAAATATTTCAAGGAGTATCGGCGTCAAAAATCATGCAAAACAGAGTTGTGGCCCTGGAACGCGTTTTTAGTCAAAAACCGTGATGGTTAGTACACGATTTCGGCTAAAATTTTGCAAAATTGATCCGAAAGATATTTCCTCAATTTTTGGCTAAAATACTCATAAAAAATATATAATTCGACATCAAAAATATTGAAGGGCTTTTAACGCTTCTAATATTGTTTTTCCAATTTTTTTCAAATTAATTTTCTAATTAAATCGAATCAAGATTCAGATGCTCGTAAAAACAAATCCTTAAATCCAATGTGGCTGAGATTTGGTTAGATGAATATCGATATTTCAAGGAGTCTTAGTATCAAATATCATGCAAAACCGAGCAAAACCCCGGAACGCGGTTTTAGCCGAAAACCGTGATGGTTAATACATGATTTCGGCTAAAATTTTGTAAAAATTGACTCGAAAGATTTTTCCTCAATTTCTAGCGAAAATACTCATAAAATATATAATTCAACACCAAAAAAATTGAAAGCCTTTTTCACGCTTTTAATATCGTTTTTTATATTTTTTCTGAATTAATTTCTAATTAAATCGAAACAAGATTCAGATGCTTGTAAAAAAAAATCATTAAATTCAGTGTGGCTGAGATTTGATTAGATGAATATAGATATTTCAAGGAGTCTCGTCCCCAAAAATCATGCAAAACTGAGCCGGGCCCCGGAATGCGTTTTTAACCGAAAACCGTGATGGTTAGTGTACACGATTTCGGCTAAAATTTTGCAAAAATTGACACAAAATATTTTTCCATCAATTTTTCACTAAAATACTCATAAAATATATATAATTTAATGTCAAAAAGATTGGAGGACTTTTCACGCTTTTAATATCGTTTTTCATATTTTTTTGAATTAATTTCTAATTAAATCGAAATCAGATTCAGATGCTCGTAAAAACAAATTCTTCAATCCAATGTACCTGAGATTAGATTAAATGAATATGGATATCTCAAAGAGTTTTGGCGCAAAAAATCATGCAAAACCTAGCCGGGGCCCCAGAACGCAATTTTTAGCCAAAAACCGTGATGATTATTATACGATTTCGGCTAGAATTTTACAAAAATTGACTCGAAAGTTATTTCCTCAATTTTTATCTGCAATACTCATAAAAATTATATAATGCAACGCCAAAAATATTAAAGGTTTTTCATGCTTCTAATATCGTTTTTCCTATTATTTTCCGAATTAATTTCTAATTAAATCGAAACATGATTCAGATGCTTGTTTTACAAATTCTTAAATCCAATGTGGCTGAAATTTGGTTGGATGAATGTAGATATTTGAAGGAGTCTCGGCGCAAAAAATCATGCAATACTGAAACATGGTCCCGGAACGCGTTTTTAGACAAAAACCGAGATTTCGACTAACATACACGAATTCGGCTAATATTTTGCAAAAATTGACCAGAAATATTTTTCCTCAATTTTTGTCTAAAATACTCATAAGATATATATAATTCAACTCCAAAAATTGGAGGACTTTTCTCACTTTTAATATCGTTTTTTTATATTTTTCTGAATTAATTTCTAATTAAATTGAAACAAGATTCAGTTGCATGTAAAAACAAATCCACAAATGCAATGTCACTGAGATTTATTATAAATATTTTGAGGAGTCTCGACGTCAAAAATCATACAAAACTGAGTCGGGGCCCCGAAACGCGCTTTTAGCAAAAAAAAACTGTGATTGTTAGTACACGATTTCGCCTAAAATTTTGCAAAAAATGACCAAAAAAATATTCTCTCAATTTTTAGCCACAATGCTCATAAAAAATATATAATTCAATGCTAAAAAAATTGAAGGGCTTTTCATGCTTTTAATATCGTTTTTTCTATTTTTTTCCGAATTGATTTCTAATTAAAATGAAACATGATTCAGATGTTTGTAAAAACAATGGTTGGGATTCGGTTAGATGAATATAGATATTTCAAGGAGTCTCGGCGCCAAAAATCACTCAAAATTGAACCGGACCCCGGAACGCGTTTTTAGCCAAAAACCGTGATGATTATTACACGATTTCGGCTAAAATTTTGCAAAAATTGACCCGAAAGATATCTCCTCATTTTTTAGTCATAATACTCATAAAAAATATATTATTCAACGCCAAAAAGATTGAAGGACTTTTCACCTATTTCTGGATAAAATACTTATAAAATATATATAATTTATAGCCAAAAAAATTTGAGGACTTTTCACGCTTTTAATATCGTTTTTCATATTTTTCTGAATTAATTTTTAATTAAATCGAAATAAAATTCAGATGCTTGTAAAAACAAATTCTTAAATCCAATGTGGCTGAGAATTGATTAGATGAATATGGAAATCTCAAGGAGTGTTGGCTTAAAAATCATGCAAAACTGAGCCAAGGCCCAGAACACTTTTTTAGCCAAAAACTGTGATGGTTATTACACGATTTTGGCTAAAATTTTGTAAAAATTGATTAGAAAAATATTTCCTCAATTTTTGGATAAAATACTCATAAAAAATATATAATTCAACGCCAAAAAAATTGAAGGGTTTTAGACGTTTTCAATATCGTTTTTTCCTATTTTTTTCAAATTAATTTCTAATTAAAACGAAACAAAATTCAGATACTCGTAAAAACAAATCCTTAAATCCAATGTGGCTGAGATTCGATTAGATGAATATAAATATTTCAAGTAGTCTCGAAGCCAAAAATTATACAAAATTGAGTCGGGTCCCCGGAACGCGTTTTTAGCCAAAAACTGTGATGGTTCGTTAGTACACGATTTCGGCTAAAATTTTGCAAAAATTGACACAAAGGATTTCTTCTAAATTTTTAGCTAAAATACTCATAAAAATATATGATTCAACGCCAAAAAGATTTAATATTATATTTCTTATTTTTCTAAATTAATTTCTAATTAAATTGAAACAAGATTCAGATACTCGTAAAAAAAATTCTTAAATCAAATGTTGCTAAGATTTGGTTAGATGATGTAAAGTATTAAACCAAATTTTTTTGGAAAGGATATTGAAGCACTCCCAATTATAATCGTGGGAAACTTGCCAAACGAAAGTAAACAAACAATTTTTTTCCTTGGCATAGGAGACTTTAATCTTGACAACCTCGACATATGACCAATTTTTTTAAACATGTAAAGTATTAAACTAATTTTTTCTCTTAATGCCCATAATTTATTTAAATTAAATAAATATGAATTATAAATAAAAGTAATCCATATAATTATGGGGGGAAATTATTATAATCATATTTTGTATTTACAATATCATTATATAATTAAAATAAAAAGTTTCATGACTATAAATAATAATATTATAATTAAATATATTATAATCTAAAAATAATTATTAGAAGAAAATTATTAATTACAATTATAGTGAATTATTAATAGCTTTCCATAATTTAAAAAATTTAAATATTGGATTTACAATATCTTTCCATAATTAATAAAAAATTGAATTAATCATCTAAAAAAAATAATAAGGATAAAAATATTTATGAAATTTCCCAATTAGAATTTTTGAGTTTATATGCTTTTATATAGTAATAATAAGATATGTTACTATTCGAAGCGTATTGGGCCTATTAAATAAGACATAAATGTCCGAATTTATTTGGGCCACTACGAAGTCCCAATGACAATTTTCCACTTCAGGATTATGTCTGTCTACTTGCTAGTGCTATATATAAATGCTAACCAAGGCAGAGAAAAAACATTATTAGTTACATTGTATATAGTCGCCTGATAATTCAACATTAACATATGATAATTACATCTGGTCTACGCACGTTATTGGAAATAACACTCCTACGAACTTTCCTACAAGTTCATTTTAGTCAATATACTTGCACCAAATTCAACAGATACCATGTGGACTAATCAAAGTTGTTTCAAACGATCAAGCACCAAAGTTTCAATAGTGTCTTTGCAATCATTCGAATTTGTATATAATAAGCAAATCAATATCTAAATTGTATGCAAATAAAAAATCACCTGTGTTTCTTCCATTGTTATTCTTCTTACTACCCTCTCCTAGTCCTAATCACCAGCCTAAAATGGCCTCAAAATCAAAATTATGTCAGCTTCATATCATATTCTTCCCATTCCTTGCCCATGGCCACTTGATCCCAACTTTGGACACAGCCCGACTCTTTTCTAGGCATGGAGCTAAGGTGACAATTGTTTCTACTCCACTTAATGCTAACCTCTTTGCCAAAACAATTCAAAGGGATAGGGAATCAGGCTATGAAATCAGTAGTTGCATCATAAAGTTTCCAGCCGAGGCTGGCTTACCTGAAGGATGTGAGAATGTGACTTCCATCACTTCACAAGAAATGCAAGTCAAGTTCCTCGAGGCCACTAAACTTTTGAAGCAACCACTCCAACAGCTCCTTGAAGAACTCCATCCCGATTGCCTTGTGGCTGATCTATTGTATCCATGGGCAACAGATGTTGCAACCAAGTTCGGGATTCCAAGGCTGGTTTTCCATGGCTCAAATTGCTTCGCTTTCGCTGTCCTGGATAGCTTAAATCGCTATGAACCCTACAAAAACGCAGCAACTGATTCTGAACTATTTGATGTGCCTGGCCTTCCGGACCAGATCAAGATGACAAGGTTGCAACTTTCAGCTACATACCGAGATGAAAACGAGGGTCGGAAAAATTTTTTAAATGAATATTGCCAAACTGAACTCAAAAGCTATGGAGTCATTGTAAATAGTTTCCGTGAGCTGGAACCAGCATATAGAGAATATTATTGCAAAGTTATGGGAAGAAGGGTTTGGCAGGTTGGTCCTGTTTCACTCTGCAACAACGACAACAAAGATAAAGCTGAGAGAGGAAATGAAGCCTCCATTTCAAGACATGAGTGTTTAAGATGGTTAGACTCAAAGAAACCAAACTCAGTTCTTTATATATGTTTTGGAAGTGTGCTCAAGTCTTCGGCTGCTCAGCTGAATGAGATAGCTAAGGGTCTTGAAGCATCTGAACATGATTTCATTTGGGTTGTAGGAGAGGTGAATAATGATCAAGGTAAAGAAGAATGGTTGCCAGAAGGGTATGAAGAGAGAATGGAAGGGAAGGGTTTGATCATAAGGGGATGGGCACCCCAAGTTCTAATTCTTGACCATGAAGCTGTAGGAGGATTCATGACTCATTGTGGCTGGAACTCAACCATCGAGAGTATTACTTCCGGAGTGCCAATGATCACTTGGCCTCTCCATGCAGAGCAGTTTTATAATGAAAGACTGATTGTAGATGTGCTAAAAGTAGGAGTTGATATTGGAGCCAAATATTGGTTTAGATGGGCAGATAATTCCAAGTTTAATGTAAGCAAGGAAGATATACAAAAGGCGGTGGCTAGGCTAATGGTGGGGGAAGAAGCTGAGAAACTAAAAAACCGAGTTACGGAATTAAAAGCTATGGCGAGGAGGGCTGTGGCTGAAGGTGGATCATCTTACTCTGAATTGAATTCTCTGTTAGATGAATTGCTGAGATTGAAGTGCCCTCAGAAGGAGTTATAAGTACCTGTTAAGATAGTATTAGGTATAAATATGAATAAGGGAAAGGAATATGTAAAACGAAAATGATAACTACTTTGCTTTGTATTTCAAAGTCAAATAATTTATAAAGAAAAGCTAAAAAAACCCAAAGAGGTGAAGTCTTCCTCCATTTCCTGTGTGCCAATATACCCTAAAAAGCTGAAATATCCCATTAGCACCGCCCAAAATTTCAAGTTTGTTTCAGGGACACTTGCATCATTTTTCATTCTTTAATTCATTCAGATACTTGAAGTCATTGCCTGGACATGATTAATCTTATTCTCATGACTGTATCTTTTTCTGTTAATTGGTGCAAAGCATGATTTAGACTTGTAGACAAGCAGTCAAGAAGAGTACTCACCTTTGTTGAATCTTTCTGCGAATTCCGATGGACAACCAGCGCTGATTTTCCTGATAACAAAGAAGAATGCATGAAAGGGTTACTCCAATAAATAATGAAAGAATTCCAGTATGCAACATCATCCAAACCTGACACAAAGCAGCCCTAAGCCAAAACTTTTCTAAATAGAAAAAAAAAAAAAAAAAAAAGATTGATTTTAACAAAAATATATTTTAGATTGAAATACATAATAATTACGTAGTAGTATATATTTCAGCCAATTTCATCAACAAAATGTCCCAGACCTTTCTCTTCCCCTGCTTTTTCCTCTGTTTCTTCCTTTTCCTGAAGCCACTGATACTTCCAGGCAATTTTTATCAACCAATTTTTGATAGCAATGCCTATTTTTTCACATGCTTAGATTAATTAATTTGGCCAAAAAAATATAGCTTAGGAAAACCGGTTTAAATCACTACATGGACCTTATCTCAAATTACAATTAGAAGCCCATTGGACCTACTTGCCTAGTAGTCCGAATTTGTTTGGGGCCACTAAGAAATCCCAATCGAAAATTTTCCAGGTCTAGGAGGATTATTTCTATGTCTACTTGGATAAATGCCAACCAGGGAAAAGACAGAAAAAGTCATTAGTTACGTTGTATATGGACGCCTGATATTATCTTTGATCAAAGAAAAGTCTTAACACGACTCCATTTCTTCAAGACAGATTAAGCCAACATTAACATATGATAATTACTTCTGGTCTCCGCATCCTTCAACAAATACTATGTCGACTAATCAAAGTTTCAATAGTGTCTTTGCAATCAATCGAATTTGTATATAATAAGCTCAACTTCTCAAATTGTATGCACATCAATAATCACCTGTGATTCTTCCGTTGTTATTCTTCTTGCTTACTACCATTTCCTAGTCCTAATCACCAGCCTAACATGGCCTCAAAATTATGTCAGCTTCATATCATATTCTTCCCATTCCTTGCCCATGTCCACTTGATCCCAACCTTAGACACAGCCAGACTCTTTTCTAGGCATGGAGCCAAGGTGACAATTGTTTCTACTACACTTAATGCTAATCTCTTTTCCAAAACAATTCAAAGGGATAAGGAATCAGGCTATGAAATCAGTAGTTGCATCATAAAATTTCCAGCCGAGGCCGGCTTACCTGAAGGATGTGAGAATCTGACTTCCATCACTTCACAAGAAATGCAAGTCAAGTTCCTCGAGGCCACTAAACTTTTGAAGCAACCACTCCAACAGCTCCTTGAAGAACTCCATCCCGATTGCCTTGTGGCTGATCTATTGTATCCATGGGCAACAGATGTTGCAACCAAGTTTGGGATTCCAAGGCTGGTTTTCCATGGCTCAAATTGCTTCGCTTTTGCTGTCATGGATAGCTTAAACCGCTACATACCCTACAAAAACGCAGCAACTGATTCTGAACTATTTGATGTGCCTGGCCTTCCGGACCAGATCAAGATGACAAGGTTGCAACTTCCAGATGTATACCGAGAAGAAAACGAGAATAAAAACTTAAAAGAGGATCGGAAAAAGTTTTTCAATGAATGTTGTGAAACTGAACTCAAAAGCTACGGAGTCATTGTAAATAGTTTCTTTGAGCTGGAACCAGGATATAGAGAATACTATTGCAAAGTTATGGGAAGGAGGGTCTGGCAGGTTGGTCCTGTTTCACTCTGCAACAACAACAAAGATAAAGCTGAAAGAGGAAATGAAGCCTCCATTTCAAGACATGAGTGTCTAAGATGGTTAGACTCAAAGAAACCAAACACAGTTATATATATATGTTTTGGAAGTTTGTTCAAGTCTTCAGCTGCTCAGCTGAATGACATAGCTAAGGGTCTTGAAGCATCCGAGCACAATTTTATTTGGGTTGTAGGAGAGGTGAATAATGATCAAGGTAAAGAAGAGTGGTTGCCAGAAGGGTATGAAGAGAGGATGGAAGGGAAGGGTTTGATCATTATGGGATGGGCACCCCAAGTTCTAATTCTTGAGCATGAAGCTATAGGAGGATTCATGACTCATTGTGGCTGGAACTCAACCATCGAGAGCATTACTTCCGGGGTGCCAATGATCACTTGGCCTCACTATGCAGAGCAGTTTTATAATGAAAGACTGATTGTAGATGTTCTAAAAGTAGGAGTTGATATTGGAGCCAAAGAATGGTCTAGATGGGCAGATGATTCGAAGAATATAAGCAAGGAAGATATACAAAAGGCAGTGACTAGGCTAATGGTGGGAGAAGAAGCTGAGGAAATAAGAAACCGAGCTAGGGAATTGAAAGATATGGCCAGGAGAGCTGTGGCTGAAGGTGGATCATCTTACTCTGAATTGAATTCTTTGTTAGATGAATTGATGAGAATGAAGTGCCCTCAGAAAGAGCCATAAGATTTTGTTAAAATAATAAATCTAGGTAGAAATATGAATAAGGGAAGGAATATGTAATATGAAATGATTACCACTTTACTTTGTAATTCAAAATCAATTAATTTAGAATGAAAAGCTAAAAAAAACAAAAGTGGTGAAGTCTCTCAATTTCCTGTGTGTCAATATATCCTCAAAAGCTGAAATATCCCATGTAACACCGCTCAAAATTTCAAGTTTGTTTCAGGGGCACTTGCATCATTTGTCATTCCTTAATTCATTCAGACACTTGAAGTCATTGAACAGGACATGAATAATTTTATTCTCGTGACTCTATCTTTTTCTATTAATTGGTGCAAGCATGATTTAGACTTGCAGACAGCAGTCAAGAAGAGTACGCACCTTTCTTGATACTCAACTGCAAATTCCGATGGACAACCAGCACTGATTTTCCTGTTAACCAAGCATAATGCATAAAAGAGTCACTCCAATAAATAATGAAGGAATTCCAGTATGCAACATCATCCAAACCTGACACAAAACAGCCCTGAGACAACTTTTCTTAATAGAAAGAAAGAAAAGAAAAAGATTGATTATAACAAAAGTATACATTTTAGATTGATATACTCAATGGCATATAGTTTATATTTCAGCTAATTTCATCAACAAAATGTCCCAGACCCTTCTCTTCCCCTGCTTTTTCCTCTGTTTCTTCCAGGCATTTTTTTATCTTATTTTTGCTTAGTCAGTCATGACTCTGGTATTTGAAAAAATAAAATAAAAAAGCAAAGTGAAAAATAATTGGACCAGATAGTGCTAAGTGTCCCCAGAGAGAGCCTGACCTCTCTCTCATAACTTTTATATATAGTAATTTAATGACTACTTGCTAACCAAGGAAAAGAAAAAGAAAGTAAAACAAATGACTTACATTGATTACTGACCTGAGAATGTCTCCTTGATAATAATAGCTTTTATCAAAAGGTTGCAAGTCCTAAAACGAAATCATTTTCTTTAGGACAGATAATTCAACATCAACATATAATAATAATTAACATTGGTCTACTTGCATCTGGTTTGAATAATCAAAGTTCAGTTTAGTCAGTAAACTCGTAGCCTAAGAACCAAATTCAACTACCTTGTCTAATAATCAAAGTCAAAGTCAAATAATCAAGCAAAAACGTCATTGAATAAAAAAATTTATTTGTCTTTCCCATCAGTCGAATTTTTTGTATATAATAAGCTCAAACTTCTGAAATGTTTGGTAATCAATTTGCCTCTGTTTCTTCCACTGATCACTCTTTTCTTCTTGAACATCTTTCCTTTCTGACCTTTTCATAGTCCTGAGCACTAGACTGAGATGGCCTCAAAATCACGTAACCTTCATATCATATTCTTCCCATTACTTGCTCACGGGCACTTGATCCCAACCGTGGACACAGCCAGACTATTTGCTAGGCATGGAGCTAAGGTGACAATTGTTACTACTCCACTAAATGCTAATCTCTTTGCCAAAACAATTCAAAGGGATAGGGAATCAGGCTTTGAAATCAGTAGTTGCATCATAAAATTTCCAGCCGAGGCTGGCTTACCTGAAGGATGCGAGAATTTGACTTCCATCACTTCACAAGAAATGCAAGTCAAGTTCCTCGAGGGCACTAAACTTTTCCAACAACCACTCCAACAGCTCCTTGAAGAACTCCGTCCCGATTGCCTTGTGGCTGACATGGCATATCCATTGGCCACAGCTGTTGCTACCAAGTTCGGGATTCCAAGGCTGGTTTTTCATGGATCAAACTGCTTCGCTTTTACCATCATGGATAGCTTAATACGTCATGAACCCTTCAAAAACATAGCAACTGATTTTGAACCTGGCCTTCCAGATCAGATAAAGATGACAAGAATGCAACTTCCAGATGTATTTCAAGAAGGGGAGACTGAGAAGAAAAAGTTTATGGATGAATGTTTAGAAATAGAACAGAGAAGCTATGGAGTCATCGTAAATAGTTTCCGCGAGCTGGAACCAGCATATAGAGAATACTATGCAAAAGTTATGGGAAGGAAGGTATGGCAGGTTGGTCCTGTTTCACTCTGCAACAACGACGAAGATAAAGCTGAGAGGGGAAATGTAGCCTCCATTGCAAGACATGAGTGCTTAAGATGGTTAGACTCAAAGAAACCAAACTCAGTTCTTTATATATGTTTTGGGAGTTTGTTCAAGTCTTCAGCTGCTCAGCTAAATGAGATAGCTAAGGGGCTTGAAGCATCCGGACTGAATTTCATTTGGGCTGTAGGGAAGTTGAATAATGATCAAGGTAAAGAAGAGTGGTTGCCAAAAGGATATGAAGAGAGGATTGAAGGGAAGGGTTTGATCATAAGGGGATGGGCACCCCAAGTTCTGATTCTTGACCATGAAGCTATAGGTGGATTCATGACTCATTGTGGCTGGAACTCAACCATCTATTACTTCCGGAGTGCCAATGATCACTTGGCCTCTCTATGCAGAGCAGTTTTTTAATGAAAAACTGATTGTAGATGTCCTAAAAGTAGGAGTTGATATTGGAGCCAAAGAATGGTCTAGATGGGCAGATGATTCGAAGTTTAATGTAAGCAAGGAAGATATACAAAAGGCGGTGGCTAGGCTAATGGTGGGAAAAGAAGCTGAGATGCTAAGAAACAGAGCTAGGGAATTAAAAAATATGGCAAGGAAAGCTGTGGCTGAAGGTGGATCATCTTACTCTGAGTTGAACTCTTTGTTAGATGAATTACGAATGAACAGCACTCAGAAAGAGCTATAAGAAATCTGTTTCTCTTCCACTATGCCATTTGTAGTACTAGTATAGAAAGAAAGTAGTGAAATGTTATGGAAATTCTAGCCTTAGTATAAGTATGAATAAGGGAAGGAATATGTAAAATGATAATGATAGTAAAAGCCCACGTAATTCAATAAATTCATAGAAAAGCTAGACAAAATAGAGAGGTTATTCAATGAACAAATTTGCATAACAACAATCATATTCTCTTCACAAATCTTAAACAGGCTTCAATTTTTACCATTGGACAAACTGTAATATGACTATAAGTCAATTTGTTTCAGGGGTACAAGTTAGTTTTTAACTTGGATCATTTTTTATACATTAATTCATTCAGATTCTTGACATCATTATGTAGGACATGATTTAATTCTATTCTCAGCACAGAAACCTTTTCCTTTAAACGGTACAAGGCATAATTTAGACTTGCAGACAAGCAGTCAAGGAGAGTTACTTACCTTTCTTGAATCTCGACTGCCAATTAGATGAACAATTATCACTGATTTAGGAGGGCTGTGGCTGAAGGTGGATCATCTTACTCTGATTTAAATTCTTTGTTAGATGAATTGATGAGATTGAAGTGCCCACAGAAAGAGTTATAAGAATCTGTTAAAATAATAATATTAGGTAGAAAATATATATAAGGGAAGGATTATGCAATATGAAATGATTACTTTGCTTTGTAATTCAAAATCAATTAATTTAGAATGAAAAGCTAACAAGACAAGAGGTGAAGTCTCTCAATTTCCTGTGTGGCAATATATCCTCAAAAGCTGAAATATCCCATTTAATAGAGCTCAAAAATTTCTTCATCACGAAAAGATATATAATTTAAACAGGAAACTGAAGAACAAATTTAATTAAAGACTAAAACAAATAAATTAAAGAAAAAATGAAGCAAAACCCAGAATCTTGGCAGAGAATATGGTGTAAGATGCTCTTATTGTCTTCCAAGCAAGCAGATTCAAGGCATACTAACAACTTTTTCCAACTCAATTATATCAAGCCTTATCTTCTTGTGCTCTGAACCACCGGCACCAACCTCTTTTTATTGAATTTTGATACTTTGCATTTGTGCATAAGAAGCTTGAGCTTCTAAGTTATTTTCCATTCGTAACAATTCTGTTTATTCTACTTTTTTCCACTCCCAGTCTCCCACTTTCATCTTTCCTTCAACCTCGTCACTCTTCAGGCTAAATAGATGGCTTCAAAAGCAAGTCAGCTTCATATTGCATTCTTCCCACAACCAGGCCATGGGCACATGATCCCAACAGTGGACATGGCCAGACAGTTCGCAAGGCTTGGAGTGAAAACGACCATTATCTTCACTCCTGTCAATGCTGCTTTCTTTGCCAAAACAATGCAAAGGGATAGAGAATTGGGCCTTGAAATTGGTTCTCACATAATTAAATTTCCTGCTGCTGAAGTTGGCTTACCTGAAGGATGTGAGCATGTTACTTCCCTCACTTCACCAGAAATGGAATCCAAGTTCTTCAAAGCTGTTGAGCTTCTGAAAGAACCTGTTTCTCATTTCCTTGAAGCAAGCCATCCCGATTGCCTTGTGGCTGACATTATGTTTCCATGGGCTACAGATGTTGCCGAAAAGTTTGGGATCCCGAGTCTGATGTTTCATGGGACAGGTTGCATTGCTTACTGTATCCGTGATACCTTACTACGCCTTCGAGACATGAAAAAGATACCATCTGATTCGGAACCCTTTGATGTGCCTGGCCTTCCACACCAGATAAAGATGCGAAGGTTACAGTTTCCACGCACTTTTGTTGGAGAACTAGATGCTGAGCGAAAGAAGATACATGAAGAGGCTGAGAAAGCAGAGCTGAGAAGCTTGGGAGTCATTGTAAATAGTTTCCACGAGTTGGAACCAGCTTACAGAGAATACTACTCCAAAGTTATTGGAAGGAAGACATGGTATGTTGGTCCTGTCTCACTCTGCAACAAGAATAATGAAGATAAAACCGAAAGAGGAAATGCAGCCTCTTGCAACAGAGATAAGTACTTAAGATGGTTAGACTCCAAGAAACCAAATTCAGTTCTCTATATATGTTTTGGAAGCATGTTTAATTTTCAGGTGCTCAGCTAAGGGTCTTGAAGCTTCTGGACAAGACTTCATTTGGGTCGAGAGGAAGAAGAATGGTTGCTGGAAGAATTCGAAAAAAGGATGGAAGGGAAAGGTTTGATCATAAGGGACTGGGCACCCCAGCTTCTCGTTTTGGATCATGAAGCTGTAGGAGGGTTCATGACTCATTGTGGATGGAACTCAACAATAGAGGATATCAGTGCTGGGGTGCCATTCATCACTTGGCCATTTTATGCAGAACAGTTTGCTAATGAAAAGTTGATTACAGAGATTCTAAAAGTAGGAGTACCTGTCAGATCCGAAGAATGGTATAGACAGGCTGATCATACAAAGTTTATAGTACCCGAGGAAGATATACAAAAGGCAGTGACTCAGCTGATGGTCGGCGAAGAGGCTGAGGAAATGCGAAACCGAGCTAGGGAATTAAAGGACACGGGAAGGAAGGCTGTGGAAGAAGGTGGATCATCTTACTCTGACATGAATGCTTTATCAAATGAATTGAGAATGAACCGCTCTTGATAAGAAAATATTTACCTCTTCTGCTTTGATACTGCAAAGATAAATAATAATACTGGGAACTTCTAGCCTGGTATAAGTATGGACAGTGATCCTCTCTTTATTACATACATGATGAATGTTTACTACTACCACTTACTATCTCAGTCTGAAATGATAGCAGACTTTTTACTTTTTTTTTCTTTTGGCAAAATAAGAAACCAACAAAAAGCAAAGAGGCATGTTGATATATTTTCCTTAACAAATTAATGATTCTTTCTTTTCATGTGCAAGAGGTAGAGAAGGAAGCAAACTTGCTGTTGGACCTTACTTTTCTTTTTGGCTTTCCTATCTTTTTTCTTTCCCTTGCTGAGAGACGTTAAGAAACTTTCAATTTTTTGTTTGCATGAGAGTCGCTCGGAAACTGTCCCTTCTTTAATTTATTTACCGGCTGTACGAGAGAATATACACCAAAAATCCCAAAACAGAGTAAATATATTTCAACAATAAGTGATTTCATGTATACAAAGATGCAATCACTTAAAAGAAATCGAGTTTAGGCTTCATAGAAATAAAGAACATATACAACTCCACATAAAATAAAAAATTCTAATATGCAAACAAAAATCTCATCATCTGTGATACTTGGCTAAGTTTGGTTAAGTTCAGCAAACTGATTTCTCCCTAAGTTTGCTCAAGGTAACAATACAGTTTAAACATAGAGATCACATGAAGATCAGAATAATGCTAATTCTATTTCTAAAAACTTTAAAACTGTGGAAGGCATGTCTTTTAATATTGTATTGATATAATGACCTGATTTTCTAAACATTAGTTAAGTACTTAAGATTGAAAGCAGATTATGACGGGCTCACCATGGCATGAATAACATTCTCCCAATCTCTCTATTATTTCATCCTTCTTTCCTGCTTTATTTTGTAAAAAATAAAAATAAAATACAATAAAAAACCGATTAGATCTGCTCTGCAATTATATCCATGCAGTAAGGAGGCAACTTCTACCATTTTTAGATTCAGGCTATAGCAGATCACCCTGAATGAGCATATCAGAGGAAACCAGCTCTGATGTAAATGCATGTTAAAATGGACTGAAATTGCATGCAAAGAGCTACTGGCTCTGAGACAAATAGGATGACGATCACGAGCACAGAACTGTTCTGAAAAACATGGACCAAAAATCACATTCAGACAACTACCAGTTTTGAGATAAAGCACTTGCATAAATGAGGAATCAATGAAAGGAAAAGGAGAGAAATACAGGAAAACCTTGAACAGCCCATATGATGCATAAACAACAATAATCTTAAATTGTAACAGAGCAAATTATTCCCCACAGATGAACTGATGGCATTCCATGCTTAAAGGCGAAATGCCAGAGGATCATGAAATTTTAACACAGGTTAATCTATGATTTGGCTGTTAAATGACTTCTCTAGGGGAATTACTCTAACTAGGCATGCGTTTATTGGATTCATGGCAGCAATCAGCTTAACGCAGTATAACAAAACTGTATAAAATTCAATTTATTGCAACCCAAACAACCTGAAACACACTTGTGTCTTGATTATTTATGAAATGTAAGAAAAGGTTGATAGAACAAAGCAAACTTGCCTACTGGACCTTCTCTTCATTGCTTGAGGGCAATGAAAGCTTCCTTAGAACTATAATTTGTCAATGTTCCTGCACTACATTTGAATGATTATGTGTGTTACACAAAGTTCTCATTTGTGTGGTTCTGGTACTTGTCATATGCCACAACAATTGTTAAACTTAGAATAATTACCGCAGAACATATCAAATGAAATAAGCATGTGAATGAAATATAAGAAATCATTGTTGTTACAGAAACAACTGAGTCTCCTGAACCAAAGCAATATGATACTAACCACAAGCCACCAGCAACATGAGGAGCAGAGATTTTGAGAACTATTGCAAAGAAAAGACATTTTGAAGTTTTATACCAAAACTACCGGAAAATGTACCAAGAAAAATGCCCTGACCTTAAGAAAAAGTTTCGAATTCCTCTAATTCCAATGCCACCTGCAGTTGACAATATATAATTGATTCACACTTGTAACTCATCAACAACCTTCCCAACAATATTCTCAGAAATTTCTAAACTAGGAAGAGACAGCAGCGGTCTACACCAGAAAAGCAAATTACTTCCCACATCAAACCCCAACCAAACAATACTATTAACATAGAAGGTGTTAAGACATAAGATTACTCAGCTAAGCCCAAAACAAGCGAACAACGAGGAGTAAGAAACATTAGCGTTAAAAGAAAAGAAATTAGAACTGGGTCTTTTTAATAAATACCACCATTCTAACTTTGCCACACACCTACCCAACATTCCTATAAAAAAGTCAAGTCCCAAATTGAAACGTATAATAAAAAGAACAATTGAAACATAAACTACCAATATAACTGCATTCTTTTTTCTTTTTTAATCAGGGGGGAAGAGCATAAAAATTCAAATGAACAAAAGAAAATAAGCCAGAATCATACCAAATTTATTGCTGTCGAACAATATAATAAAAGAAACTGCACCTAGATGCTGCCAATATATTTGTATTCCGGAGGGGGAAAAGTTGAAAGTATCCATTTATAAAAATGATCATGGAAGCTTAAGAGGAAGTAGAACAGATCTATCTGGAAATAACATGGAGAGAGCGATGTGTGTGTGTGTGTATACATGTGTGTAAAGAGAAATAGAAAGGAAACCTGGGCCACCACCAAGAGCTGGATAAACTGATACACAGAGTAGAATTGGAATCTCGCATGGCAGCCTAATGGATAAGGCAGTCCTTAAGCAAAAGATGTTATAGTTGCATAGATTCAAAGTCTGCCCAAGTATTGTACATTTAGACTAGTAAAAGGACAAGAACACTTGACTTGAAAGAGAATACTCGAAGACAACTATGTGTCTGGAACCTGACTAACAGATTCACTTTTCTCATCATATGAATTATTCTAATAGATGCCATCTACAAGTATCCGCATGTGACAACAGTCCAACATGTTTACAGACTTGAAAAGAGTAAGCATAAAGAGAAAACCTTCAACCATTTCAGCCTATCTACACTATGGAGGCTATTTCATAGGGTTAGCATATCCCTCTTAATGAGCATAAAAGGCATAGAATCCAAAATAATGCAACTCAAATACCAAAATGCTCGAGGCATAGTCATTTAAGCGACATAAGCAAAAGGCAGACAGGGAAGCAAACTTGCCTACAACCGCTTTTGATTGTTTGAGGGAAAGGAAGCCTCCCCATAACTGTTTTGTCGTTTCTTTTATACTGTGTGTGAATCCTACATAAAGCTTCTCATTGATGTGGTGCTGATACTTATCATATTCCAAGGAATTGTTTAAAACATCTCCTGAGAACATACCAAATGAAACAAGCAATTTTGAGAAAAATTTAAAAGGAACCATACAGTTACAGAAACAACAGGGCCTCATAAAACTGAATAATCTCAACCAGAGTGATATAATACTAACCACAAGCCAACAGCAACCTGAGCAGCAAAGACTATAAAAATGTGCAAAGAACGTGTTAAAGTTTTATATCAAACCACTAGAATATATACTGAGAGAAAGGAATAACCTACACTTAAGAAAAAGTTTCAAAATTCTCAATTGCTGTATCATGTGCTATTGACCATGCACACATGATCCCGACTTGTCCAATGAAAATCACAAATGCTCAGCAGTATACAAAACAGAGCAACCAACAACCCCACATATGACACTTATATTTTGATCAAACTGAGCCTCTCAAATATAGAACTCACCAACCATAAGCAACTGTCAATTCCAAACCTTCTAGTACGGGGCAATGCATCAATATCAACATTAACCTTTGCAAGTCTTAGAGGACTTGCAACAGGACATTGCATCAATTTCAACATTAATCTTTGTGAGTCAAATGGACCACAAATTATTCGGGACATTGCATCCATTTCAACATTAACCTTTACAAGTCTCGGTGGACTGCAAATTATTCATATGGACATTACATCAATTTCATCAACAACCTTTGCAAGTCCCAGTGGACCGCAAATTAATATCCGTACAGGACATTGCATCAAGTTCACCGTTAATCTTTGCAAGTCTCAGTGGACTGCAAATTATTCGTAAGCCACAAAATCAAGAACAACCTATTCTTTTAAGAAATCTGGCCAAAGGCAACAAGATGAGATCATAAAATTTTGTGTTTATAAAATGTTTCCCCAAAGACAAACTAGACGCCATTTCATGCTTAAAGGCAAAATGCAAGAGGATTATGAAATTTTAACAGGTTAGTCTATGATTTGGCTGTTAAACAACTTCTCCAAGGAAGTACTCTAACTAGGCATGCATTTATTGGATCCATAACTACCATGTCGTATGGCAGCAATCAGCTTAACACAATATAATAAAACTGTACACAATCCAAATTAATGCAACCCAAACAACCTCAAAAACACTTGTGTCTTGGTTATATAAGCGATGTATGAAAAGGTAGAGAGAACAAAGCAAACTTGCATACTGGACCTTCTTTTTGTTGCTTGAAACAATGAAAGCTTCCTTACAACTGTTTCATATATGTTCCTGTACTATATTTAAATAATTATGTGTGTATTACAAAAAGTTCTGTGTGGTGATGGTATATGTCATATGCCACAACAATTGTCAAACTTAGGATAATTCTTGCAGAATATATCAAATGAAATAAGCATATAGAAAAGAAGTTAAAGGAACCATTGCTGTCACAGACACAACCGAGCCTCAAAAGCAAAAGCAATTTGGACCAAAGAGATATAAGATGCTAATCACAAGCCATCAGCAACATGAGGAACAGAGATTTTAAAAACAATTGCAATAAAAAGACATTTTGAAGTTTTATACCAAAACCATTACCAAGAGAAAGGCCCTAACCTTAAGTAAAAGTTTCAAATTTCTCGAATTGCAATGCCACGTGCAGTTGACAGCACATTGATCCACATTTGATACTCATCAACAAAACTTCCCAACAACATTCTATAGGAAGAGGCAGCAAAGGTCCACACCAGAAAACAAAACTTCCCAACAACATTCTATAGAAATAAGATCATATACAGGGACACCAATATTAAAAGTGATGATATGCAAACAAAACAAAATTATATATCCTTCATTAGGGCTAATATAGCCAAACCTCCCCATAGAAAGAAAGCAACATTCTGTAAGCTGGCAAACATAAGCAAAATCCGTCAATCCGTAAGGCACAAACATATGTAATTGTTTAAACAGATTTTAAAAAATAATCCCAACTCAGCCAATGAAAATCACAAAAACTCAGTAGTACATAAAACAGAGCAACCAACATCCCACATATGGAGCTAATATTTAATCAAATTGGAGCATCTCAAATATAGAACTCACCATCCATAAGCAACTCTCAATACCAAACTTTCTAACAAGGGACAATGCATCAATTCCAACAATAAACCTTTGCGAGTCTCGGTGGACTGCAAATTATTCATACGGGACATTGCATCAATTTGCAAGTCCAGAGGACTGCAAATTATTCAGGACATTGCATCAATTCCAACAATAAACCTTTGCGAGTCTCAGTGGACTGCAAATTATTCGTAACGGAACTTATATTTCATCAAATTGGAACTAATATTTCATCAAATTGGAGCCTCTCAAATATTTAACTCACCATCCATAAGCAACTATCAATACCAACTTTCTAATGAGGGACAATGCATCAATTTCAACATTAACCTTTGCAAGTCTCATTAGACTGCAAAATTATTCATACGGGACATTGCATCAATTTGCAAGTCCAGAGGACCGCAAATTATTCGGGGCATTGCATCAAATCCAACAACAAACATTTGCAAGTCTCAGTGGACTGCAAATTTTTCCTAAGGGACATTGTATCGATTTCACACCACCAACTTTTGCAAGTCTCAGTGGACCGCAAATAATTATTCATACGGGACATTGCATCAATTTCACCATCAATCTTTGCAAGTCTCGGTGGACAGCAAATTATATATAAGCCGCAGAAACAGAACAATATATCCTTTTAAAACACTTGGGGCGGAGGCTTTAGTAGATGAGAATAAGACAAGATCATAGAATTTTGTATGCAAAAATAAAAATTCTGGGATAAAAACATTAAAATCTCAGCGCAAATTCACATTTAAAGAAACAACAAAAAAAAAAAAACTCTTATAGACAACCTTTAGCTGAAAACAGAAAACATGCTGAAATAGTAATACAACATTATTAAAATCGAAAATTTAAAACATTTTGAAATATCGGAAAAGGAAAATTTCCAGCGGCACTTGCTAAAAGATTAAAGACTATGAAAATCTAAGCCAGATTTTTTTCTTTTAAGAAAGCAAAACACAGCAAAATTCGAAATCATCAAAGTAAAAAAGTTAATTGAAAAAGATAAATTTAGATTTCAAGACAAGACCGAAACAAATACTCTAAATAAGAAAAAAAAAAAGAAAGAAAAGCAACGCCATGATCTTGAAAATTCATGACAACAGTCAAGAAAAAAAAAGCAGAGATCATAACAAGAAAAGTCGCAAAAAGCTAAACAATTTTTTTTTTAAAAAAAAAAGCTAAAATAAGATTTAAATTCTCAAAAAAGATTAAAGCACACTTATTGAAGAAAAGAATTAAGCAAAACCGAAATCTTAACACAAAGGAAATAAAACCAGAAAAATCGCATAGGTTATAACAACAGAAGAAGAAAAACTGTTGTAAGAAGATAATTTTTTGCGGCGATGAAAGCAAAAAACAAAAGAAAAGAAAACAATAAAACTGGAGAAAGAAAAGGAAGGCGCTCGTTACCGTTGAAGGCGTAGAGACCTGAAGGAAAACTTCAAAAAAGGAGAGGGAATTGCCTACGGAGATGTCTCCTATTTATGAAGGGGTGTATCTGCGTTGCTTCCACGCGTCGTAGATCTGACGCTAAATATCTTATTGTACTTTATTGGGCCGGTTCTTTTTCCTTAGTAGCCAGAGAAGCCCAATTTCTAAATGAAACGCACGCGTAAAGTTAATCTCTGCAAGCGCATGGGTTACTTATGTAGTCCATTGTTAGTTTTTTTTTTTTAATTTAATGAGAAATTTAAAATTTTCGTTACTAAAGTCAAAGTCAAATTTTCATTTGCTTTCTTGGTGCAAAACAAAAAGTCAAATTTTTACCATCCTTTCCTCAAAAATAGAAACCAAAATAATTTTTTAAAATAATACTAGTACATAAAAAATGTGAATCATAAACTTTTCAATACATATTTAAAAAAAAAAACAGAAAGGCAACAATTCAATAAATTTGAAGAACAAATTTGCAAAATAACAATCATGTTCTCTTCACAAATCTTAAACAGGCTTCAATTTTTACCATTGGACAAATTGTAGTGACTAGAGGTCAATTTGTTTCAGGGTACAAGTTAGTTTTTACTTTTTAACTTGGATCATTTCTTATACATTCAGATTCTTGACATCATTTGTGTAGGACATGATTTACTTCTATTCTCAGCACTATAAACTTTTCTTTTAAATTTTTCTCTAAAAAAAAAAACTTTTCTTTTAAATGGTACAAGGCATAATTTAGACTTGCAGACGCTTCAGTCAAGAAGAGTACCTTACCTTTCTTGAATCTTGACTGCCAATTAGATGCAAAATTAGCACTGATTTTCCTGTTAATTAACCAAGAACAATGAATAAGTTAACCAAGTATAAATTAAACTAAATTCAACAGCCATCATAACTGAAAGGGTGTTAATTCAGTGTTACCTTGCCTTCTGGATATTGTCTTCAACATTCATTATCTTAACCCAGCATGTGCGCTACAGAAACCCAATTTCTAGCTGGAAGCCTGTTGAATTTTTGGATAGAAATAAGGAAGTGCATAGCTAGGTATTGAGCAGGCTTATACTTTTACCAAATTGAAGAATTTTTTTGCTTTTATAAATAAACCCATATCAAGATTTCAAGTAAATAGTTTTTTTTTAAAAAAAAAAAGATTCAATTAAAGACTAAAACAGATAAATTAGAGAAAAAAAAAAGAAGCAAAACCCAGTATCTTGACAGTGAAATCTAAGATAAACTTAACCGATATTTTAACAAGAGGGGAAGAAAATCTGCTGCGTTGAAAGCAAGAAAGAAAAAATGGTGGTGAAAATGGGAAGAAGAAATTAAAAAGGCGCATGTTAGTTGTTAGTGTTACCGTTGAAGAGGCAAAAATGGAAGGAAAAATATTACATGGGCTCAATCGATCTTTTAACTTCAAAAATGCGCAATGTCGGGCCCAACTTTACATGGGCTGCACTAAAATCTTCCTAAGTGGGCATCGAAGCCTACTAGTTTGGTCCATTAATTACTCTTGATCAATTTTTCATCTGAAAGAATATTGATTGAAGTTCTCCTCTGCTAAAACCAAGATGATTTTTGCCTTAAACATCGCTAGCAAGTTGCAATGATTTTCTTGTCGGTCCCAAACTGCCAATCAAGTTGAGAATCAAATTTCTAATTATAGAATGATTTTTCTTCTCAAAGATTAATTGTACGAAAAAGAGGGAAATTCAAAGTTTCAAACCACAAAACATTTTTCTTCCCATTAATAGAACGAGTCTATCCCAACTCTGCTACTGGCTACTGCCATGACCTTTTCTACCTCAGTGACTTTGTAATAATAAATGAATAATGAAAGCATATATATTCAACGCACACTAGCAAATTTTCCAACTCAATTATCAGGCCTTATCTTCTTGTGCTTTGAACCACCCCTACATGTGTTATTGACTTTTGATCCTTTGCTTTTTGTACTTCAGAAGCTTGAGTTACTAGTATTTGCCAATCCATTCAATTCTGTTTATTCTACTTCTTTCCACTCCAGTCTCCCACTTTCATCTTTCCTTCAACCTCGATGGCTTCAAAAGCAGGTCAGCTTCATATTGCGTTCTTCCCACAACCAGGCCATGGGCACATGATCCCAACAGTGGACATGGCCAGACAGTTCGCAAGGCTTGGAGTGAAAACGACCATTATTTTCACTCCTGTCAATGCTGCTTTCTTTGCCAAAACAATGCAAAGGGATAGAGAATTGGGTCTTGAAATTGATGCTCACATAATTAAATTTCCTGCAGCTGAAGTTGGCTTACCTGAAGGATGTGAGCATGTGACTTCCCTCACTTCACCAGAAATGGAATCCAAGTTCTTCAAAGCTGTTGAGCTTCTGAAAGAACCGGTTTCTCAGTTCCTTGAAGCAAGCCATCCCGATTGCCTTGTGGCTGACATTATGTTTCCATGGGCTACAGATGTTGCCGAAATGTTTGGGATCCCGAGTCTGATGTTTCATGGGACAGGCTGCATTGCTTACTGTATCCGTGATGCCTTGCTACGGTTTCGAGAGGTGAAAAAGATACCATCTGATTCGGAACCCTTTGATGTGCCTGGCCTTCCACATCAGATAAAGATGAGAAGGTTGCAGGTTCCACGCACTATTGCAGGACAAGAACTAGATGCTGACCGAAAAAAGATATTTGAAGAAGCTGACAAAGCAGAGATGAGAAGCTTGGGAATCATTGTAAATAGTTTCTACGAGTTGGAACCAGGATACAAAGATTACTACTCCAATGTCATGGGAAGGAAGGCGTGGTATGTTGGTCCTGTCTCACTTTGCAACAAGAACAATGAAGATAAAACCGAAAGAGGAAATGCGGACTCTTGCAACAGAGATGAGTACTTAAGATGGTTAGACTCGAAGAAACCGAATTCAGTTCTCTATATATGTTTTGGAAGCATGTTTAAATCTTCAGGTGCTCAGCTAAGTGAGATAGCTAAGGGTCTTGAAGCTTCTGGACAGGACTTTATTTGGGTTGTAAGGAAGGAAGAGGATGAAGAATGGCTGCTGGAAGAATTCGAAAAAAGGATGGAAGGGAAAGGTTTGATCATAAGGGACTGGGCACCCCAGCTTCTCATTTTGGATCATGAAGCTGTAGGAGGGTTCATGACTCATTGTGGGTGGAACTCAACAATAGAGGGTATCAATTCTGGGGTACCAATTATCACTTGGCCTTTTCATGCAGAACAGTTTGCTAATGAAAAGTTGATTACCGAGATTCTAAAAGTAGGAGTACCTGTCAGATCGGAAGAATGGTATAGACAGGCTGATCATACAAAGTTTATAGTACCCGAGGAAGATATACAAAAGGCAGTGACTCAGCTGATGGTCGGCGAAGAGGCTGAGGAAATGAGAAACCGAGCTAGGGAATTGAAGGACATGGCAAGGAAAGCTGTGGAAGAAGGCGGATCTTCTTACTCTGATATGAATGCTTTATTAAGTGAACTGAGAATGAACCGCTCTTGAGAGTGCCATAAGAAAATCTTTACTTCTGCTTTGAAACTGCAAAGATTAATAATTCCAGGAACTTCTAGCCTGGTATATGTATGGACAATGATGAATGTTACTACTACTTACTATCTCAGTCTGAAATGACAGCAGACTTTTTTTTGGCAAAATAACAAAGCTACAATAGGCAAAGAGGCCTGTTCATATATTTTTCTCTAACAAATTAATTATTCTTTCTTTTCATGTGGGAGAGGTAGAGAAGGACCTTGCTCGTCTTTCCTATCTGTTTTCTTTCCCTTGCTGAGAGAAGTTAAGAAACTTCCAATTTTTTGTTTACATGAGAGTCACTCAGAAACTGTCCCTCCTTTAATTTATTTACCGACTGTACAAGAGAATATACACCAAAAAACCCAAAACAGAGGAAAAATATTTCAACAGTAAGTGAGTTCATATATACAAAAATGCAATCACTTAATAAAAATCGAGTTTAGGCTTCATAGAAATAAGATCATATACTGCTCCACATAAAAAGTTCTAATATGCAAACAAAACTGACTTTTCCTTAAGTTTACTCAAGGTAGCAATACAGATTAAACATAGAGATTACATAAAGATCAGAATAATGCTAATTCTTTTTCTAAAACTTCAAAGCTGTGGAAGACATGTCTTGTCATATTTATATAATGACTTGTTTTTCTAAACATAAGTTAAGTACTTGAGTTTGAAAGCAAATTATGAGGGCTCACCATGGCATGAATCAAGTTTAGGCTTCATAGAAATAAAGACCATATACAACTCCACATAAAAAGTTCTAAGATGCAAACAAAAGATCTCATCATCTGTGATACTTGGCTAAGTTTGATTAAGTTCAGCAAACTGATTTCTCCCTAAGTTTGCTCAAGGTAACAATACAGTTTAAACATAGAGATCACATGAAGATCAGAATAATGCTAATTCTATTTCTAAAAACTTTAAAACTGTGAATGGCATGTCTTCTAATATTGTATTGATATAATGACCTGATTTTCTAAACATTAGTTAAGTACTTAAGATTGAAAGCAGATTATGACAGGCTCACCATGGCATGAATAACATTCTCCCAATCTCTCTATTATTTCATCCTTCTTTCCTGCTTCATTTTGTAAAAAATTAAAAATAAATATAAAATACAATAAAAACCGATTAGATCTGCTCTGCAATTATATCCATGCAGTAAGGAGGAAACTTCTACCATTTTTAGATTCAGGCTATATTTTTATAGTTAGAAGATCCCCCTGAATGAGCATAACAGAGGAAACCAGCTCTGATGTAAATGCATGTTAAACTAGGCTGAAATTGCATGCAAAGTGCTACTGGCTCTGAGACAAACAGGATTAAGATCAGAAGCACAGAAGTGTTCTAAAAAACATGGACTAAAATCACATTCAGACAAGTGCCTGTTTTGAGATAAAGCACTTGCATAAATGAGGAATCAATTAAAGCATAAAGGGGAGAAATACAGAAATACATGAACAACAAAGATCTTAAATTGTAACAGAGCATTTAAATTGTAACAGAGCATATTCCCCAAAGATGAACTAGATGGCATTCCATGCTTAAAGGTGAAATGCTAGAGGATCATTAAATTTTAACAGGTGCTATGATTTGGCTGTTAAACGACTTCTGTAGGCGAAGTACTCTAACAAGGCGTGCATTTATTGGATCCAAAACTACTATGCCATATAGTAAATGCTAATAGCATTCTAGAATAGGACGTATATACATGCAGAGAACTACCAATTCTAAGAAAAACAGGACTGAAATCACATGTAAAGAACTACCAATTTCAAAGGAAGATACTGTGCATAAATTAGGGATCAAATACGGAAAAGAGGGGGTGGTGGAATAAGAGCAAATATTGAACAGCCCAGATGATGCAATTAACCTAAACAAATAACTTGAACAGCAAAAATCCCGTAACAAAGCAAAATCTTCCACAAAGATGATACTAGACAGCATTCCATGCTTAAAAGATGAAATGTCAGAGGATCATTGAACTTTTCATAAGTTAATTCTCTGATTTTGCTGTTACATAACTTTTCCAGGCAAGTACTCAAGTTACTAGATGTGCATTTATAGTAACCTTTAACTACTAGGTGGTATATCAAGCAATCAGCTCAAGAATAACTAAATAGGCATAGAATCCAAAATAATGCAACTCAAATAGCAAAATGCTCGAGTCATAGTCATTTAAGCGACATAAGCAAAAGGCAGACAGAAGGAGCAAACTTGCCTACAACTCCTTTTGATTGTCTGAGAGAAAGAAGCCTCCCCAGAACTGCTTTGTCATTTCTTTTGTACTGTGTTTGATTCCTGCATAAAACTTCTCATAGATGTGGTGCTGATACTTATCATATGCCATAAAAAATTGTTTAAAACATCTCCTGAGAACATACCGAATAAAACAAGCAATTTTGAGAAAAAGTTAAAAGGAACCATACAGTTACAGAAACAACATGGCCTCATAAAACTGAGTAATCTCAACCAGAGTGATATAATACTAACCACAAGCCAACAGCAACGTGAGCAGCAGAGATTTAAAAAAAATTTGCAAAGAACATGTTCAAGTTTTATATCAAACCACTAGAAAAATTGGCCTAAAAAGATGAGAAATTGTAACTGGTTATTTTTAATAGGAACCACCTATTAAAAGATAGGCAAACAAAACTAAATTATATATCCTTCATTAGGGCTGGTATAGCCAAACCTACTCATAGGAAGAAAGCAACATTCTGTAAACTGGCAAACGTAAGCAAAATCCGTCAATCCGTAAGGCACAAATCATATGTAATTGTTTAAACATATTTTAAAGAATAATCCCAACTCATCCAATGAAAATCACAAAAGCTTATCAGTACATAAACAGAGCAACCAAAATCTCACATTTGGAACTAATATTTTATCAAACCGAAGCCTCTCAAGTTAAGAACTCACCATCCATAAGCAAATGTCAAAACCAAACCTTCTAATAAGGGATGAAATCATATACAGATTAATTAAGGCAAGTAAAAGGATAAAAATACTTGATTTAGAGAGAAATTACTACGAAGCAGTCCACTTTAGGCTTCATAGAAAGGGACACCAATATTAAAAGTGATAATATGCAAACAAAACTAAGTTATATATCCTTCATTAGAGCTGATTTAGCCAAACCTCCTCATAGAAAAAAAGCAACATTCTGTAAACTGGCAAACATAAGCAAAATCCGTCAATCCGTAAGGCACAAATCATATGTAATTGTTTAAACAAATTTCAAAGAATAATCCCAATTCATCCAATGAAAGTCAAAAAAGCTCATCAGTACATAAACAGAGCAACCAACACCTCACATTTGGAACTAATATTTCATCAAATTGGAGCCTCTCAAGTATAGAACTCACCATCCATAAGCAACTGTCAAAACCAAACTTTCTAATAAGCGACCATGCATCAACTTCAACATTAAACTTTGCAAGTCACAGTGGACTACAAATTATTCATGCGGGACATTGCATCAATTTGCAAGTGCAGAGGACTGCAAATTATTCGGGACATTGCATCAATTCCAACAATAAACCTTTGCAAGTCATAGTGGACTGCAAATTGTTCATACGGGACATTGCATCAATTTGCAAGTCTAGAGGACTGCAAATTATTCGGGACGTTGCATCAATTCCAACAATAAACCTTTGCAAGTCTCAGTGGACTGCAAATTATTCATAGGGACATTGCATCAATTGCAAATTATTCGGGATATTGCATCGATTCCAACAGTAAACCTTTGCAAGTCTCAATGGACTGCAAATTATCCGCAAGGGACATTGTATCGCATCAATTCCAACAATAAACCTTTGCAAGTCTCAGTGGACTGCAAATTATTCATAGGGACATTGCATCAATTGCAAATTATTTGGGACATTGCATCGATTCCAACAGTAAACCTTTGCAAGTCTCAATGGACTGCAAATTATCCGTAAGGGACATTGTATCGATTTCACGACCAACTTTTGCAAGTCTCAGTGGACCGCAAATAATTATTCATACGGGACATTGCATCAATTTCACCAACAATCTTTGCAAGTCTCGGTGGACCGCAAATTATATATAAGCCACAAAAACAGAATATGTTTTTTAAAACACTTGGGGCGGAGGCTTAAGTAGGTGAAAATAAGACAAGATCATAGAATTTTGTTTGGAAAAATAAAAATTCTGGAATAAAATAAAAACATTGAAATCTCAGCGCAAATTCGCATCTAAAGAAACAAAAAAAAAAAAAAAAAAAAATCTTATAGAGGACCTTAAGCTGAAAACAGAAAACATGCTGAAATGGTAATACAACATTATTAAAATCAAAAAATTTTGAAATATCGGAAAAGGAAATTTTCCAGCGGAACTTGCAAAAAACCAGACCGAGAAACATATATAGCGTTATAAAGACTATGAATATCCAAGGCAGATTTTTTCATTTAAGAAAGCAAAACTCGAAATTATCAAAGTAAAAAAGTTAGTAATTGAAAAAGAAAAGTTCAGATTTCAACACAAGACCCGAAGACCGAAACAAATACTCTAAATAATATAAAATCAGCAACGCCATGATCTTTAAATTTCATGACAACAATGAATATTAACAAAAACAAATTAAAGAGAGAGAGAAAGAAAAGTAGAGATCATAACAAGAAAAGTTGCAAAAAGATTATTTCTAAACAATTTTTTTCAAAAAAAAAAAGCTAAAGTAAGATTTATTAAATTCTCAGAAAAAAAGATTAAAGCACGGTATAAGGGGGGAAAGGAGAAGAGATTAAAGCACATTTATTGAAGAAAAAAATCAAGCAAAACCGGAATCTTAACACAAAGGAAATAAAACCAGAAAAATCGCATAGATTAAAACGACAGAAGAAGAAAAACTGTTGTAAGAAGATAATTTTTTGCGGCGATGAAAGCAAAAAAAAGAAAGAAAAGAAAGAAAACAAATAAAACTAAGAGAAAGAAAAGGAAAGGACGACGCTCGTTGCCGTTGAAGGCGTAGAGACCTGAAGGAAAATTAAAAAAAAAAAAAAAAAAAAGAAAAAAAAAGAAGAGAGAGAGGGAATTGCCTACGGAGGAGATGTCTTCTATTTATGAATGGAGTGTATCTGCGTTGCTTCCACGCGTCGTAGATCTGACGCTAAATTATTTATTGGGCCGGTTCGTTATTTCTTAGTGGGTCAGAGAAGCCCAAATTCTAAAAGGCACACACGCGTAAAGTTAAAGAACCTTGTAAGCGCGTGTGTTACTTATGTAGTCCTTTTTCTTTTTTTCTTTTCTTGTTATAAACTTATGTGGAGTAGTTTATAAAAAAAATAAATTTAAAAATTTTGTTACGAATTTTCATTCTAGATGGTTATAAAAATAAAAAAAAATTCATTCTAGATTTGTTTTTTTTTTTGTATGAATTCTAGATTTGTTATTTCATTGTACATTGTGTTAATCCTCGTCACTTATTATCTATCCTTTTTTTTTTTTCAACCAACTTAAATTTTTTACCATCCTTCCCTCAAAATATAAAGTAAAATAATGTTTTTAAATAATATTTGTAAATCGTGCATCATAAAATTTTCGCATACATATTTTTTAAGTTTTAATTTTGTATTTTTTTTCATTAACAATGATGAAAGATAAGGATAAGTATTGATCAATTGACATATAATAAGAATTAAGAAACAAGGTAAGTATTAGAGGAATATAATATATTAATAGTAATATTGAATATCAATAACATAAAGAAACACAATTATATATTTTATGAGTGTTAATTCTATTAGGATCATCCTAAAAAGGGGTGGTTTTACGATTCCACTAAGATGGTGCCACCTAATCAAATCTAATTAAATTTGAATAATCATCAAATCCTAATTTACACCTTACCACACCTAATTAAATTTTCATTAATTACTTGATCTAAGTTAAAATTGAATAATTTTTTTAAAAAAAATTATTTTTAACTTACTCTTTTTTTTTACTTGCACCGTGACTTTTTTTGATAAATTTTATTAATTTTTTTAATGAGGTTAAGTAATTAATAAAATTTTAATTAGGTGTGGTATGGTGTAAATTAGGATTTGATAATGATTCAAATTTGATAAGATTTGATTAGATTACATCATCCTAGTGGAATCCTAAAACCACCCATTTTTAGGATGATTCTAATAGAATTTAATCTCATATTTTATATATGTGATTCGATACTTTATCATACTCAAACATCTTACTAAAACATCGAACATCGACCATAATCAATCTATTATTATTGCTATAATATATATATATATATAACAAACTATTAAACATGTAAAAATATGAGATGCCAAATACATATACATATATTAATATTGGCCAAAAAAATACATATATTAATATATACATATATTAGCAAATATTATTTGCGAGTATCAATATGTAAACTCTAACTTCATTTAGGATATGTAACTCATTTAGATATAGGACATTTAGCATGTCTTAGTATATTTGAGGGTATGGAGAAATTAAATGATTGACGGGATAGGATAATAATTTGTGCATAAAAGTATTAAGTTCTACACTATATTTATGTGGAAATCATCATCTAGTCTCATTATATCACTAAATAATCGCTTAATTCATCAATCGGCATCTACATAGATAAAGACACATTTCAGCTAAGCAGAAACAATTGATTCATATAAATCAAATTATGAGAGAGACATTAAACATTGAACATGGACTCAAAATAGTATATTCCATGCTATAGATGTTATAGTAAATGTTTTTTTTTTTAAATTTTATAATATAAAGATAGTAGATGTTGGAGCAATAAAAGATGGTGTAAAATATGATATCAAGGTTAAAGTAACCAATTACGAAGATATACAAAAGGCAGTAATCAATTACGAATATATACAAAAGGCAGTGACAACTTATAATCACCTAGCAGATGCTTTGGCTAACAAGGGAAGATTTTTGAATGATGATCTGTTGATTTTTGATATGTTCATGGATGATGTTATGGGACTTGTTAATCTCATGGTTGTTAACAAGTAATTTTCATTAATCCAGTTCCTTTTCACCAAAAAGACTTATAATTGTTGATGAAAAGTTGAGAAAACGAGAAGTTTGAGTTGGATACGGCGAGGGGATCAGCTGTGGAAGAAGGTGAACCATCTCACTCTAGCTTGAATATTTTACTAGATAAATGAATCAAGATTCAACTGCACCATAAAAAAAATCTTTTTAATGTGTTGGAAAATGACTAAAGCGAGACCCAAGAAAAGAAAAGAATGCAATTTGGATGAATCATTATTATTATTATTATTATTTTGTACTTGAGGTTTCCAAAGATCGAACCTTGTTCGATGGAATTAGGAGTCGGCACAAATGAATCAAATTCAAATCAAAATTCACAAACAAAGTTACAAACATTTAATGTATCATCAACTCAACTAACCTCAATTAACAAAAGTCCATATATCTTTTCACTACATAAAACTCCAAATCATTTGACATAAGAAATTAACTCCAATTTTTTGTATTCCTTTTTGGTAAGAAATCGAATTGATCTTCATTAAACAGAAAATAGTTTTAAAGTACATATGCCTAGAGGCATCCAATGAAAGAGAGTCTTTAATACTTAAAGGGGGTCAAACAAAATAGAAAATGAGTATTCAAAAGAATTGTAACTTGTAGAGCTTGCCATTTTTGCTAGTCCGTCAGCAACTCCATTCCCCTCTCTAAACACATGCTGGATTCTAAACTCCTATAGTCACTAATAAACAGCTTGCAGTCATTTAGAATAGGTTGAGCAAATAAATTATCAAGACAAGAACTATTTAAAGCAGCAATTACAGCAGTGGAATCCAATTCAATAACCAACTTCTTAACATTTATATCAATCGAAAGTTGGAGTCCATCTCTAAGGGCCAAAAATTCAGCGAGAAAGTTAGTACAAACACCCAAATGTCTAACAGAACCTCTCACCCAAGAACCATCACAATCATGAATAACAACTCCAAATTTTTGTAAGTTATATCTTTATCTACGTTGTACAAGACACAAGGTACTCACTGCGTGAGTAGTTTTTTATAGTTTTTTTTTAATGGATAGTTTTTTTAAAATGATATAAATAAAATTTAAATACTTATATTTCCTCTGATGGGTAGCTTTACTTAAAATGAGTAGTTTTTGTTTTATTTTGAATTTTTAAAAGCCGAATTTTGTGTCACGAATCAACTCGTGATACAAATTCAGGACTTAACTTTATAATTAGTATAGATGCTAAAGTTTCTACTACTACTTTAAATTAAAAAGAAAGTTCTAGAGTTGCATTTTTTTTATTGGCCAACTAGTACTAATTTTTTTTATTCATTTTTCAGTTGGGAATTCCTTTTGCTTTCTAATAGTATTGATATTTTTGGCCTTTTTAATTTGGGAATTTTTTTTTTAGCCAAATTTAATTTGGGAATTCAGTAACAGCATATTGTTATGGATCCACGTGGCGAATCCCTATTTGCTGAACCAATGCCTAAAAATTCCCCTACAAATCCCAGTTCTGGTCAAAAACAAAAATGATGTTTAAACCACGCACTTTCTCCCCAAATATAGGTCGAGGTCAGGTCACCTTGTCCTGTCTTGTCCCATGACCCATGACCTCAACCGTAACAGATACGGACTCTCCAAACTCCAATTTCAACGCAGTTTCGGTCTCTTCTTTTTTCGGATTTCTTCGGCCTCTTCATTTGCCTATATAAAACTCGCCTCCCCATTCCTCTCTCATTAGCTTTTTCCCTTCCCTCTTCCCTCTAACACAAACCCCAAACCATGGCTCCTCTCAAGAATCCTTCCCCTCTCTTCTTATCCATGGTTTTCTTCCTTTTATTAACTCTATCGTCAGCCTTGGACATGTCGATCATCGACCATAATCTCAGACAAGAACAGATAAAAACCGAGGCCCAGATAAGGAGAATGTACGAGATGTGGCTGGTGAAACATGGCAAGGCTTACAATGCCCTAGGAGAGAAGGAAAAGCGGTTTGAGATCTTCAAGGACAACCTGAAATTTATCGAGGAACATAACTCGGTTAACCGCACGTATAAGGTTGGTCTTAATAGGTTTGCCGATATGACCAATGAAGAATACAGGGCTATGTATTTGGGTGCTAGGGTTGATGGAAAAACACAGAGGCTTGAGGGGAAGAAGACGAGCGATAGGTATGCGTTTAGGGTTGGTGATGACTTGCCTGAGGCTGTCGATTGGAGGGAGAAAGGTGCTGTCGTGCCTGTTAAAGATCAGGGCCAATGTGGTATAGTTTCTTTTCCTTTTTCCTATATTTAATTTAATTTTATATGTTATGTTTTGATGTTGGATTTTCAGCAAATTTTTTTTCAAAGCTGTCGTTATGTTTGACTTGGGAATAATATATGATTTTGACGTTTTGTTCTGTGTATTTCAGAGGATGTCTTATAGATTTTGTCTTTTGTCCTGTGTTTGATTTTAGAATTCTGTTTTGATTCCTTTGAAAGGAGGGGGAAAAAAACTCTAGACAATCACGAGTTTATTGGATTTTTTTGTTTTCAGGTTGAAGAATTTCTGAATTATAATATACTTAATGATATATCCATTGTCTAGATACCAATCCTGCAACTTTGGCAGGCCTGATTGAATTAGACATATTAATGATTCTATCTTATATATTATTTTAATGTTCATATGAAAACATGCTGGGAAATCCAATTTAATATTTACATAGATGATTTTGCATTTTCAATCACCTATTACTTGTTCTAAGGATGTAGATTGTTCTACTTTTCAGAAATCTGGGCTACCATTACAGTATATATTGCTGTTTTCTCAATTTCTATAACTTATAGAATGATGATTGAATTTTGATTTTGATTTCGATTTCGAATGAAGGGAGCTGCTGGGCATTCTCAACTATTGCTGCAGTAGAAGGGATTAACCAGATTGTGACTGGTGAACTCATCTCCTTGTCGGAGCAGGAGCTGGTTGACTGTGATAGAATGTCTAACCAGGGATGCAATGGAGGACTCATGGACAATGCCTTTGACTTTATTAAAAGGAATGGTGGCATTGACACTGAAGAGGATTACCCTTACCGTGCTGTTGACAACACATGTGATATTAATAGGGTGAGTGCCGAGTGGGAATCTGAGATCTTTTTCTTTCAATGAGAAACTTTTATGCCGGTGTCAAGTTTTCTCCATTTAAATTGTTAAACTTCTTCTAATGTCCTTTTCTTTTTAATCTTTGCAGAAAAATGCACATGTTGTTTCCATAGATGGATATGAAGATGTTCCCGAAAATGATGAGAAGTCATTGAAGAAGGCTGTGGCACATCAACCAGTTAGTGTTGCCATTGAAGCCGGTGGCAGGGAATTCCAGCTCTATCAATCGGTAAATAGTTATATCATGATTTTATGGTGTTAGTGCTGCTGAATATCACTGAAGTAATAAAATTGTGCCCCGAATCTTGACCTTAATACCTTACTATAATCATTGGCCTTCTGTTGCCCCAAGTGATAGTTGGTTCTGTTTTGTAGTGATAACTATAATGTTTTTTTATCAGAAATCCAGGAAGTGTTCCAGCATATAACATTGCATTTTGTTTTCAGGGTGTATTTACCGGGCTCTGTGGAACAGACCTAGACCATGGTGTTGTTGCTGTTGGATATGGCAGTGAAGATGGTGTGGACTACTGGCTAGTGAGGAACTCATGGGGTCCTAACTGGGGAGAGAATGGATACATCAAGATGGAGCGCAACCTAGCCACCACCTCAACCGGTAAATGTGGTATTGCAATGATGGCCTCATACCCTATCAAGAACGGACAGAATCCCCCTAAGCCTTCCCCTTCACCCCCTTCTCCTGTGAAGCCCCCAAGCGTTTGTGATGATTACTACTCATGCCCTGCTGGTAGCACTTGCTGCTGCATTTACGAGTGGGGTAATTACTGCTTCGGATGGGGATGCTGCCCTCTGGAATCCGCAACCTGCTGTGATGATCACTACAGCTGCTGCCCTCAGGAGTATCCTGTATGCGACCTTCAAGGCGGAACCTGCCGTCTGGTAAATTATGATCTGAAGCAGAATTTCACTACTAAATTTCCATTACTATGCAAAAATGCCTATATATAATTCTTGATGTTTGGTTACTAGTAGTTACTAATTTTTCTTGTGATATGCAGAGCAAGGACAACCCATTGGGAGTAAAACTATTGAGGAGAACTCCAGCTATAAGCAACAGGCAACATGCTGATACAAGGACCAGCAATAGTGCTTGAACAGATTTTCATTCTTAATGACCCAAAAACATTAGGGAGGAAGGCTGTAACTTGCAAAAGGAGAAAGAATTTTTGCTTGTTTATATTTCTGCTGTCTTTGACTCCCTTGTTTATTTAACAGCATATTGAAACTTATAATGCCTTCAAGTTTATGCTCCTTGCTGTAAATATAGTACAAAAGATATTTAATGGTTCCATTTCACCAATTCTTTACATGCTTGTTTCCAGCCAATTCTCATTACTTGTTCTTGTTGATATTCTTCCTAAAATATCCACAGTTTTGGTGATAAAAGTTTTATTAACCATTACTGAACAGATTTGGTTCTAATCAACCAAAATATCTTGAGGTTTGCTTGTTGTGCAATCAACAAAGGAGATATTTTAGAAATCTTTGTGTCACAATTTTAATTCAGTGGAAATATCAACGAATACGATCCTCATCCAAGCATGGTACGGATTTTATTAATGATTAATTCTGCATTAATATGCTAATAAATGGTTTAGTAATGGCAATTCATGCCGAGAGCACACACTTACTCTCCCATGTCCATCATAGATTTTTTCCATTGAAGATTTTTTCAATTTGGAGGTATACATTGACGGGGCGTTTGATGCAAGATCACCGGTGATCAAAGATTACATGGGTTTATGGTGGTAATCCAGATCACCCTTAGAGGGGTGATCAGGGGTAATTCAGAGGGGTAATTCGGAAGTGTAACCAAACAGGATGATCTGAGATCACCTGCCAAGATCACCACAAATGATCAAAGATCACCCCAACCAAACGCCCCCTGAATATTTGAGTATCTTTTATCCATACTGAAAGTTACCGAATTTCTTGTAAAATTTAACAAGATTTCTAGGAAATTTAAGAATTTCAACTAAATTAAGTATTACTCCTATCTTTTATCAATGAAAATACTAATTACTATGAAAATTTTAAAAAAAATTACTATGCGAATTAGAAAAAAAAATAAAATCAAAGCTCCAAAATCAAAATTCTCTATACTAGTACTTAATCTTATTTCAGCTTTTGTTTTTTGCAGAAATAATTTTATTTCAGCTTTATATAATATATAGGAAAGAAAATGTAGGGCCCATACGGAATATCTCAAAGATTAAAAACAGGATCCAGCGGACCATATCTCATTGTAGGAACTATACAGTACCCGAGATCTAAAATTGCCAAACGTATTTTCCACCGTCAAATTTCGATCTTAATTGTACTTTATGCCAAATCAGCGGTCCAAAATGCGTTGACTGCGGAAACCACGTGAACCCGACGCAAAATCCAACACCTTCAAATTATGAAACTGCAGTGCAGTCTCTCACTCTCTCTTCCTCTCCGTCTCCGTGTTAAATCTTGAAACCCTAGTTTTTCTATTTTAGCTTCTGTTTCTTTCTGCAATTCTATCTTCAGGTTCTTCCATAGTCTCGGCTACAAGGTAAGATCTTCGGCTTGCATCGTGATTCGTTTGATAATTTTTTCTGTAAGACTATTGATAGTTTCATTTCATTTCTTTCAGCTTTAGGTTTTAAACTGGTGGGATTTGGTTTATGCTTCTTTTTATTGGGTTTTAGTATTCTGTTAATTCGAGCTAAAATTGTGCTTTAATTGTGATTGAGTTCTGTGGACTTGAATGTACTTTAAGATACCCAATTGGAAGTTCTCGTTTGATCTCTGGAGTGAAAATTCAGTTACTGTTATCTGTTAAGTAGCAAGTAATTTGAGTGTTAAGTTGATAATTTGTTAATCCCGAAATCGTATTGAGTTTAATCATTCGAATTAACCCTTTGCCTAATTTAGTTGTCATGTTAAGTTTGTTATTTTGGTGGTGGGCTGAAACAAATTTGCTTTTGATGCTGTATGACTATTTGCTTGCCTAACATGTCGCAACTGGTTCCCTTTTGTTCCTTGTTAATATTGGGCAGTAGAAATGTCTTCTGTAAATAAACGCACAAATGGAAACTAGAATAATGATATGGCTATTGTACAGCATGTTAAATATTTCCTCCTCGATCGATACTTGATATTTAGGGCAATTAATACGGGTATTTGGCAATCCATGGTTTTCGTGAATTGGTGGTCAAGAATGAGAATGGCATATTTATCCTAGCATCTATTTATTTAGTACCTGATCTTAACACATTATGACATTATGCTTGCTGCTTGCAGTTGTAATCGTGAGTTCAATTAGTGGTGTCTTTTATATGCTGGTTCTTTGAACATTCGACCTTCCACCACTATTGGGACCTCTGGAGTGGCAGAATGGATAATGGACCTGCTGACTCGTCAAATTCACCTCCTGCTAAAGCTCCTGAAGTACAGCCTCCGGCTGCCACAGACTCAGGACCAGATAATTCTACACATGATGCACCATCAAAGCTGTCATCATGGGCTAAAAATTTAAAAATTCCCCAGCCATTTGCTACCTCACAAGAGGATTCACCAACAGGAAATGCCGGAAAATTGACTTTTGCAAGGTTTACCAGTGGGCTAGGACTCCGCCAATCTCCAAAATCTCCTCCTGCTAATGATGGTTCTGATGGAACTTCACCAACGGCACAACCTGGTTTTCTGGGAACAATTACAAAAGGCATAGTTGACTCATCTAAAAGTGCAGTGAAAGCTGTACAGGTCAAGGCTCGTCATGCTGTCTCACAGAATAAACGGAGATACCAGGTGGGGCTTATACTTTTGAGTCTGTCTTGTTTTTATGGTCAGGATTGCACTTTTCTTTCTGGAAAGATCTTTAGTGTAGAAATGTTTTTCTTTTCAAGAAATGTATCTCCATATTATTTCTCGTGTGAAAAGAAGAATTTATATGTGATGTGTATACGACTAAATCTTGTAATTTTGTTTCAACTATGGCCTGTGCATATTCTTTCCAGGAAGGAGGATTTGACTTAGATTTGACATACATCACTGAGAACATTATTGCTATGGGTTTCCCTGCTGGTGACATGAGCTCTGGGCTTTTTGGATATGTTGAGGTGAGCTGAACCAATCCATAGCTGGGTTTTTCATTCCGCTTGTAATTTGCCTAAAATTTCTATAATTGTGATGCAGGGCTTCTATCGTAATCACATGGAAGAAGTAATTAAGTTTTTTGAAACCCATCACAAGGTAAATGACAGGTCCTATATATGTAGTTTGCCTGTCTTGGCATCATTTTTGTTTTGGTTTTCTCCACTATGATGTGTTTTTTTTTTTTTTTTCTTTTTTAACAACTTCTTACATCAAACTTAGTCTTATGATGGCTCCATATGATAATTGACTAAGATGAATTGATTTTTTTGAAACCATTTCTTTGTCTAACCTTTTCCATTTATTTCCATAATCCTTCTGCTTACCTCAGAAGTTGAATGAAATGGGAAAGTTGGTTTAGTTTTTGTCAGTTATTAAACATCATAACCGATTGTGTGCGACTCTTAGGTGTCTATGTTGGGGCAGAGTAAGTCATCAAATTCTGGTCTATAGATTGTGTATAATATAGGTGTCCACTGTAGAGTTATTGTACTCACCTCTTAATTTTTAAATTCTTTTACTCTTTGAACATGATAAACTCAGCTTTAACTCTGCTCTGTGTCATGCATTCTTTGGCAATTTTGTTTAACACTTCAACCTAAAAAACTTAATGACTCTATTGTCAAATTCCAGGCCCTTACCCTTTCTGATTACATCTACATCTTTCAATATGAGCGTTATAACTTTAAAGAATATTTTGGGGTTGAAGGATTATTAGGGTTGCTAATTCACATATGTATACATGTATTTTTCATGCTTGCCTTACTGTTTTTGGGTTGGACTGTTTTGGTTTTAAAATCTATTTATTACTATTATGTGCAGGACAAATACAAAGTATACAACCTTTGCTCTGAGAGACTATATGATGCTTCATTATTTGAAGGAAAGGTATGTCATTATTTGTTGTGGACTCACTTGGGGATATGATCTCTTCTAATATTTCACCTAGGCGTAAGTGTGGTTAGCTTATTCTTTTGTGCCATGTATCTATTATTTAGCTTTTGATGATATGTTATGTTGGCATCTCAATGATCTCTTAGGTAAATAATCTTCACATGTTATGTGGGCATCAGAAAATCACTAAGAGTTCTTCCCATTTGGCTGGACCTGTGAACAAATCTTCTAAATAATCAGTTCAACACAAGATGATGAATTAACCACTAATGTCATGTTAAACTAGTTGTTGATAGAATCCCTTAGGAGATTATGGGGAGGAGTCTGTCCCTAAGGGGACAGCCCAGTGGTTAAAGCTTCTCGAGTTCGAATCCTGGGATGGGCGGGGTGGGATTTGGGATAGGAGAGGACTACCTCCTATTGTGTAGCCCATTTAAATATCATGTTCATGAGTAGCCCAAAAAAAAAAAAAGAAAGGGGAGAAGTCTAGTCCACTCAATGAAAAATTACTCTTTAGGAGAAGATTATTCCTCAGAAGAGTCGATTTCACCTCATTCTTTAATGAATTCCAACATTTGCCGTCTTGTGTTTGATATAATTTTTATTTTTTTCAGGTGGCTAGTTTCCCATTTGATGACCATAATTGCCCCCCAATTCAATTGATAATATCCTTTTGCCAAAGTGCTTACTTATGGCTGAAGGAGGATATTGAGAATGTTGTGGTTGTTCACTGTAAGGCTGGGATGGCAAGGACAGGGTTGATGATCTCTAGCCTTCTTCTGTACCTGAAGGTTCGGACCCATGCACAAATTCTTGAAGAAGTGCCAGTTAATTTTTTGTAGCGTAGCATTCCTGGTCATATTTTAACTTATTTGCTATCCCTGTACAGTTCTTCCCCACTGCTGAAGAGTCCATTGACTACTACAACCAGAAAAGATGTGTAGATGGAAAGGGGCTTGTTCTACCAAGTCAAATTGTGAGCAAATGAATTTTAGACATTCTTTGAGTTGTTTTTCTTGATCTGTTCGGTCTTGCTACTAGCCATTTATATCTTATCTGATGGCCAGTGATTTTCTTGTTATATTCTGTAGAGATATGTGAAATACTTTGAACGGACTTTAACATACTTCAATGGTGAAAACCAGCCTGGGCGCCGGTATTCTCCTGGCTATGCAATTTTTATATTGCACTTTTGGTCTTCATATTATATTTATATGCTGAGTCTATTTGTTATGCAGGTGTATGCTTAGAGGATTTAGGCTTCATCGTTGCCCTTATTGGGTCAGGCCGTCCATCACTGTCTCTGATCATAATGGTAAGGCTTTTTTTTTTCTGGTCTTCAAATATGTTTTTATTCTATTGATGATTTGTGCTTCCTTGTTGCTCTTAATGATGAGCTTCCACAGCGCGTTTGATTGCGTTGTTGAGTATATAAGATTTTTCTGATAGACTTCTTTAGGATAGAGTTGAAGATTAGATTTCTGGCACAACCTCTCAGGGCTGCTGCACTCACAAGCATCTAAAATATACTATGAACTGTCATTTTATGGTATAATGTGGGCTCTTTAAAATACATAGATGTAGCCTCAAACTCTTATTTTGTATTTGAACCTTACTAGTAACAACTAAGTGATCTATCTCTTAACTAAGGTTGTCATTGACTTCATTTGCTCCCTTATGTATAAGGTATATACCTAAAGTTGATGCAATTTTGGTCTCTGGTTACACTTCCAGTATAGGGCCATTTTTCTTGAGTTTAGCTACTAAATCCAAGAGGTAGAAAAACTTGGAAAATCATGGGAAAGGCTTCACTTCAGAAAGAAATGGGCTTATTGGGCCCCAGTGGAACATTGATGAACAATTGTAGTAATTCTAGGCTTCTGAGCTTTGCCTGCAAATCAATATTTCAGATGCATTCTTTTCCTTGTTGCACTCCAAACAAGTGAAAGCAACATATAGTCAATGCATTCTTTTATTATAACTATCTTAGCTTTCAGCTGAGAATAATTGATAATGGACTTCTCAATGCTTTCTTCTGCTCAGGTGTTCTTTTCTCCACAAAGAAGCATCCACGTACCAAGGATCTCTCGGTATATATATATTTGTTTGTTTTGTGTGATTGATATGATTGCCACCTATATATCTTAAATGCCATTTTAAAGCCCTGGACTAATATATGCTAATTTGAAAAGTTGTGCATATAATTATTCTTTGCAGCCAGAAGATTATTGGTTTAGTGCACCAAAGAAAGGAGTTATGGTCTTTGCTTTGCCTGGGGAACCTGGTCTGACTGAGTTGGCTGGGGACTTCAAAATTCATTTTCATGATCGCCAAGGAGATTTTTACTGGTTTGTAGTTAGCCTCCTCTCCAATAAGAATATCCGCTTGACACTTAATAAAGAATTGTGACTGATCTTTTTGTGATTCTGACTTTTTTTATATACCAGTTGGTTAAACACCACAATGATAGAGAACAGAAAAATTCTGAATACCGGTGATCTTGATGGGTTTGACAAGGTAAATCACAGAACCTGCTATGATGGGATAATTGTTTTGTTTTATGATGTTTGTCACAAGACTTGGGATTTTCATTTCTTTTCCCTCTTGCCAAAAGTGGTATGTGTCTTCTCTGATAATGCATCTTTTGGTGATATGTGCAGAGGAAATTGCCTTCCCCAGGCTTCCAAGTTGAGGTTGTGCTAGTAGATTACAATGGCACTGTTCCGACAAAACAGCAGGCTGAAACAGCAACTAATCAACCAGATGAAAGTTCAGGCGCCAGTGCTGCATCTACTGATGAAGCTTCAGCAGGTGCAGCCCCATCAAACCAAAGTAAAGACCCTGAACATAATGACAAAGATGATGTGTTCTCAGATAGTGAGGCAGAAGAATCTGGTTCATCAAAGAGCAAGCGGAACAAGGCACCTTCTGCAGATGGAGCTGCCCCCTCAGCCGATTCCAAATCGGAAACAAAGACCAAATCTGATCAAGTTGCAAGTTTGGTGCAATCTACTGAAAAAGTTTCTCTGGGAAGTGCAAACTCCCAACAGATGCATGTCAGTAGTGAGCCAAGAAAAGAGACTGGTGGGGAAACGGCTGCTACAAGTGTTCAAGTTTCCAGCTCAGAAAGTGAATTTAAGGCAATGGCAGCTGATGCATCTGTTTTCACTTTTGGAGATGAAGATGATTATGAAAGTGAGTAAACTGGGGGCAAGATTGCAAACTCTGTACATAAACTGGCTTGCAAGTTATACACATACGCTGTTATTAATGTTCAAATCCTATTCGTTCAATTTGTATCATCACGGTCTGGGTCTGCTTCTTGCTTATAGTTCATATATCATGTGTAAATCAAAAAGACTACCGTGGCTGTTAGAATAATCATGAACTGCATTCAATTAATCATGAATCAAAGTAAATGGAATTGTTTCATTACTTTAAATGGAGATACATACTATATAGTTTGCCATTACATTGATCTAGTTATTGTGCTGCGCTGGTTGTTAGAAGTTGCAAATTTTGCTTTGCTTGTTTATTCCTTGTCTTGTAGTCTGTAGGCTTTAATGGGGGGGAAGCCTTCAGGATGAAGGGAAAAAATTGAGAAGCAACTTCGAAACGTATTTGCATCATGATCGAGAAGAAATATATTCAATTCCTTACGAGTTTCTTGTTGCCTTTTCTAATTAGGTTTATATTTGACTATTTCCATATCTTTCTTGGTCTAGTTTTACGCGTTTGCTGTCCTTGGTTCGTTATCTCTTATGTTTTTTGGGCGTCATTGCTTAAGCCTTAAAGCTTAATTATGAACAGTCAACGGTCGTATAAATTATATAGTGTTCACCAAGAAAAGGTCAAAGCAAATTCTAAGTAAAGGTGTCGTCAAAGTCTACTTTTGTCGTCCTTTTTCTGCTCACGGAACAGCAATTCCCTCTTGCAAGATTCAGTAAATTTTCTCATGGAAAACTCTTTTTTTTTTTCCTGATTTCTGAGCCTTCATCCAAATCCATTGTATATATCATAGTCGCTAAGAAATTACAAGTTATTTTCCCCATTTGTTTATAGATTGAAGTGATACTACTTTGGAAAATTGTTTTAAATTGCTATTATTTGACAATTTTTATGGTCAACCAAATTATTAAAACGATAAAATCGAATTTCTGTGTTATACTAATCTATATACCCACATGGAATTTTAAAATAATTGTCGAATTCCATGATCCATCAGATTAGCTTAAAACAAGAGGCTAATTTGCAAACATCTCTTTCATTACACCAATTAATTGATTTTGTTCATATACCAGTATTAAGACATATATATATATATAAAGACTGCTAGCTTTATTTCACTTTTTAATTTAATATATCGAATCTTACTCGTGGGTACTTATCCAAATTTTTTTTATACGATGGAAAGAAAAACTAGAAAATTACAATGAAATAAAATTAGATGGCCCTAGATCATACTACTTCGAAGGCATCGGCTACAAGCAGTGATGTGAGTTCCTGAGGAGGAGAGTCGATACTTATCCAAATTTGATGTTACCTCTTTTTTTATATATATAATTAGTACTAAAGTTTCAAGGGCTCAACCTAGATATGATGATTTCGTGGAAATTAATATTCATCCTAGCTAATGTAACAAAAAAAACTTCATATCAAAAAGGAAAAAAGAAGACATTAAAAAAAAAAGTTTGTTGTTTTCATTTTACAGTTATGGTAAAATTTTGTTAAAGGTAGGATTTATGATTTATTTGCAAAAACAACGAGCATTTCACGCTACAAATAAGTTTGTTGTTTTGGATTAGTGAACTATTTTGGTTGTAATAAAACATCATACATACTAAATATAATTACAAAACTGCAACAAAACGAAACAAGAAGGAAGGAACAGTTCTCAAATTAATATCCTACGTAAAATCTTAAACAATCAAACCCACGGCAGCAGCTTTATTAACGCCGTTAAATATCAATTCTTAATTATATTAATAATAACTATAAATTAGACGTCACGCGGACGCGGTTTTATTAATGCAATCGATTTCTGTCTCTTTCCAGCTACTTTCTTTTCTTCTGTAGTATAAAATAATAAGGGAGATAGCCTAAGGTCAATGCACCAATTCTGATCGCAAGAACATCAAATTCGTCCCCTTACTTTTCTTCTTCTTATAATTCAATGTCGGTTACGGGAATTCAAGGCCAGCTTCTTGAGGTTACTGGTATGTTTCTCAATCTTTTTCATTAAAATTTCTTCCCTTTTCTTTTTGTTCGGTAATTCTTGTCTTCTTGTCATGTTTCATTGATGTCGGCTTGTGTTTTGTGGGTTTCTTAGTTGTTGGTTGTAACAAATTGAAAGATACTGAATGGATTTCAAGGCAAGATCCCTATGTTTGTCTTGAATATGGTAGCACCAAGTTCCGTACAAGAACCTGCACAGGTAATTCATTCTCTTTCAATCTTTTTATTTATTTATATTTTTTTTTCTGATCTGGGATTTGGGATAGTAGTCAAACGAATTAATTTCTAGGGTTTGATTTATAATTTGGGTGTTTTTTTTTTTTCCTGTCTAGATGGTGGGAAAACGCCTACATTCCAAGAGAAGTTTACATTCAATCTGATTGAAGGGCTCAGGGAGATAAATTTTTCGGTTTGGAACAGCAATACTTTGACCTATGATGATTTTATTGGCAAGGGAAAGTAAGGATATGTTTTGGGATAATTTTTGGATAAATATGTTTACAGTTACATTCTCTCTTTTGGTATTTTGTTGTAATTCGTTTTTGTTGTAATTTTTGGTTTACAGGATTCAATTGCAGAAGGTTCTTTCTCAGGGTTATGATGATAGTGCCTGGGCGCTTCAGACTAAAACTGGAAGGTAATTTCAATCAAAATTGTCTTTGGTTGTTGTTTACTTGTAGAATTAAGATATATTCTGCTGAATAATATAATCCTAATGACTCTTGAAGTAGGTAAACTTCCACACTTATATTAACGGAATAACAATATTGGCTATGAGTCCTGTTAATATCTCTATACTTAACTCTGGAACCTCTGTTTTTTCTGCCTTTTTTCTTGGTCTCTTCTACCACTTACAGGTGCAATTATGTTAAGCTTTGCATTGCTATAATTAATGTTCAAACTGAAACTAGTTTGCTTTTTTTTTTCACTTTTACGAGTTTATAGGAAGAAATTAGGTCGTCATAGTAATGTATCCATGAAACAGTCTCGAACATGTGTTGAAGCAATGTCTTGCACCGTGGATGTTGTAAGCTTTTGTTGATGCCCAATAGCATCTTGTTTTTAGGCTTTTTTGACATTAGAAAGTTTAGGCCTTGACAAGTTGGATTTGTTATAATCCCTACTGGCTTGGGAGAACTTGAATCTATCTATCCGCTATCTATAGTATAGGAAGATTGACTGGTGTTTAACTTCTAACTTTTGTACAATCTGGTAATGTTTTCTTGTGCAATGATTAATGAGTGTTGCATGGGAGGTCAATGTATATTAGTTGAAATAGAAATCTGAAAAAATAATTTGATTCATAAAGATAGGAGAAGGTATATAAGTTACCCTACACAGGGATGTCACAGAAGTTCTAAAAAGTGCTTACGGAAAAATGTATCCTGGAGTATCTACTGATGCTTATTTTTATGAAATTGCAGATTTGCAGGAGAAGTGCGGCTCATAATGCATTATGGAAATGCCAGGGTAAGCTCCACCATCTATTGTACTTTATTCTCTATCTCTATTGATATTATCTGAAGAAGTGGAACTAAATGGTTATTTGGATTGTTGCAGCAACAAGCCACAACTTATGCCCCATCAGCACCACCGTATGCAACTCATCCCCCTCAAGTCCCTCTATACTCTGGACCTCCACCTGCGGCTTCTTATCCACCACCAGTTACATCATATGCAACACCATCAGCATATCCTTCATACCCTTCATATCCTCCAACAACATACCCTCCTCCACCAGCTGCATATCCTCCTCCACCTTCTGCATACCCTCCCCCACCTTCAGCGTATCCTCCAGTTACGTACCCACCTGCCTCACCCTATTATCCCCCGCCCCCGGGTAAGTTATTCATATCTTGCGGTTCTTTTGATATTACTATTTGCATTTTAAATATAGTTCTGAAATTCTGTTATGCTGTTTCAAGCAGGGCCTTTTCCTGGCCTCTATCCGCCACCACCATACTAATTCTCGGGGAGAAGACTACCCAAATACATCAGGCTTTCACATGTGCCCGGAAAGTAGTACTCCAGTTCTCCATATATATCTAGGAAACAAGTACTTAAAAACTTTTGGTTAATGTGTATAGAAGTTACTGCTTGGTTTATAATATTTTCTAGTTAGACATGACAATTGAAGGTGTTTTTTCATTCTCATATTATTGGGTTGGTTTCCTTGGAAAATTTTCCCGTGGTGCTGAATTGTGAAATGTGAATACATCTCAGTTAAAGATTTAGGTGTACTGTTGGTTTATTATTAGTTTTACTTAGACCTGTTAGGCCTTCTATGTGTGTAAATGAATCGAAGCCCAAAAAATTGCTACTCGTTGCCTTTTCTTCAGTGGGCTTGATAGTTGTGGCAATTTTTGCGCCTCATTACAATTCTCAATCGTTGCAGAGAGGCCTTCGCAAATGGGTATTATTTTTCATTGGGTCTCTCGAACTTTTCATTGTGTCAATTGAGTTATATTATGTGTAAAATGTGGATGGCGTTCCAAATTTGATTCATTTGATGGAAAATTATAATCAAAATTGCTCAATTTGGTCATATAAATAAATATGTAGTAATAATTTTTAGATAGTTGGAGAACTAAACCAACTTTATATAATCAACGGCTTCAATTTACGAAAAAACTCTATTGGTGAAAGACTTTTGCTTCAATAGGTGAACAAATAGGACCCAAATATGTGGGCACCGTAGTATTACGAGGCGCCTACCCCAAACAAAAACCTTGCATATCTGCGGCCTGCTCTCGGGAACTCGAAACAAAGCACAGACTGCAATGCATTTGGATTTTTCATAAGCTGAAAGCTGAATATAATAATAATAAGATCCCTGTATGTATTCATTTTCTACCAATATGTCTTTGTCTATATTCACAACTACTCTTTTCCAATGATTTCTCACAAGTTTCACCAAGTGAATATTTTTATAGTATAATTTATAGTAAGTATTACTTTATGTTTTTCTTACATGGAAAAAGCTGTCAATTTCTTGAGAGTTTTCCTGGTTTTCATGTCTTAACAAAGACAAAAACAGCTATGAACTTAGATTGGATTTTGTGATTGGTACTATATATTCCATGATTCCATCCCCTATATCTTTTAAGTTGCAGCTGGAAACTGTAAATTTTTTTTACCCCTGCAATGATGACATATACTATACTAACATGAAACAGTTGTTTTCACAGTTTGCATTGCCATTGCATAATAATCTGTTTCCACTTTTAATTGTACTTCCAGCAATAATAACATAAGCTAATTATGGCAAATTATAACTTAATATGAACCTGGCTGTACTAAGTCATAAGCTTATCAGTGAAAATTATGTATTTTACCTGCAATCTTCCAAAAACACTGTCACACTCAAAAAAACCAGAAATGGGGTATTCACTTCAACTTATCATAAGCAAAAAATTACTGGGAGCAGACATTAGGTTCTTACAACTTCCATTCTCATTTCTCAGTCTCAGCCTTATTCTTCCAAGGGGAGAGAGTGAGACCATTTCTAAGAGAGTGGTTGGGGCATTGTTTTTTCTTACTTTTCGTGAGTCAAAGATGTCAAACTCAGGCAAGTCACTTTATTTTTTTCCATAGGTGGGACTGGGAACCATAGGGGGGATGGGTTGGTTTTTTTTTCTGCAAACTTCAAAGATATGTAAGAAATTATTGGTGAATCTTGTAAGGGTTTCTTTCGGAGTAGATGAATTTAACATCTGCTCCTAATATTATTATAAATTTATAACACAGAGGTCAGAGATGACAAAGAGACAATGAAACAACAAACTATACTTACTGAAAAGTTTCGAGTAGTTGAACAAGTTTGACAAGTACTTCTCCATTGTTTCATCAAAAGTCTCAGCTCATCGAGTATTCCCAAAAAGAATAAGACTTGCATACATTCAATTAATTAAAAGTCATTTAAATATACTTAATCCAGGTTAAGTATTGGCAGATGATTACCTGACCAAATATGTTCCCAACAATCTTGGCCACTCATGTAATAAATTAAGAATACAAAATTAGTTAACTTACGACTCTTTTAGTCGCATGATCATCATGTAACTAAGGATACCTTTACCTTCCCCTTCAAATAAAAAAATTCATTAGGTTTGGAAGAATGAATTAATTAAAAGGACCTTTTGATTTTGGTATTGTAGATATGATAATTGCTCTTTTATGGTTTTTGCACCCCAAAGAACAATATTCCGTAAATTAAATATAAGCAATATGAAAGAAAAAATTCAACTTTCTTTCCCTTTTGTTTGCAATACAATTAATCAAAGTCAACAAAGTTTGAAATTGTGATTATGCCGATAATGACATTTGATCACTCAAATTAGCCTTGTAAGTTGTAACATACATATATATTTGTGGTAATGGCTTAAGAGTGGCTTAAGTACATTGAATTAGTGATAGTATTACATAGCCCAAATCTAAATATCAGTGTTGTTAAGGTCATGATTAATGCCACCACGTTGCATGAAAAGAAGCAAATCAGACATAAAAAAAGAGCAATAATTATAATGTAAGATTTGTTAATTACTATGATTGATCATCGGCTATATAGCTAAAAATGTCTTCTCTTTTGAATCTTGATGTGCCAACACCAGTTTTAAAACAGTTAATCAAACAGGTAATTAGGTAGGCAGTAACAAATCATTCACTTTCAAATTTTTTTTCTTTCTTTTTCCAAAAGATGGATTTGGTCTGTTTCATGATTGACATCAAAATCTAAGAATAATTATCAAAATGCAAATGGGTTATTAATTATGGCGAAGATGAATTGATGCTTACTGCGGAATGATTTACAGCTTAGCAAAAGATCAGTTGGGTTTGGGTGGCTGTCACAACTCACAGCTTCACGACCAATCTTAATTAATTTCTGTTTGTGTTAAGATTAACGTGAACTTCATTTTTGCACGAGTGTAACCCATGCATGCATGTGATTGAAGATAATTGCATATAGTTTGGACTTTCCCTTATTATCATTGTTATTATTGTTATTATTATTACTATATATTATGCAATTTTGTATGCTAATTATATATATGGTTGACTCTTTAAAAAAGAAAATAAAATCAATGTCATAATTTCCAACTGTTTTTTTTTTTTAAAAGAGCTAAATTCAACTGCTTTCTATTTCCTGAGCGTTTTTAGTATTTTGTTTCAAAGCTATAAATAAACAAACTCTATAAATATAAAGCAAACACTTATAATTAGAATCCATTATCACCTGGCTGGCCCAGGACCACTAATTAGGTACTTCTGACTTTCTTATAGAAAAAACATTAAGGACTCGGTTGGTTAATTATCTATTTATAATTAACCTCGGTTGTTAGTCTCGTTTTGTTACAAGATTAATGTGATTAGAGGTTGTAAAATTTTTCATATAAAGTCTCGAGTTTAAGTCTTAAAATAAACAGAATTATTAAATGGGTTACGTAGCTCTGAAGCCGTTGATCTTTTACTAATTCTTAATTAAAAATATATATTATCTGTCCCTTTTGAGTCAAGCTAATCTTACTTTTGACCTTTAATTATAGAAAAAATATATACAATCAAATTCTTAGAAAATATGTTTTGAAAAACTTAAGAGTTAACTTAATCAAAATATAATTTTTAAAAATTTAATTCTATCTAGTTTTTTTACAATTAAAGGTCAAAATTAAAATATTTTGACCCAAAAGAGACAAATAATTAGGGATAAAGGGAGTACTAACAATTAAAAGTATAATATAATAGTTTAAATGAAGCTAGAAAATTAGAGGTGGTCCTGGACCTCCCCTCCTGGTCCAGAAATTGAACAATTTTATTTATTTATGATTAAAGGAAGGTTTGTTTGGAAATGAAACGACCACTTTTTTTTTTTATTAGTATATACTATTTCACTAGATATATGGCATGGACAAGACGTTTTTTTTTTTTAAGGAGAGACTAGACGTTTTCTCCTAAAAGGAAGTGATCAATCTTCGACTCGAATAAAAAAGGCTGGTGGTTATATCAATGATCCCAAGTATAACGGGCCAAAACATTACCTTGTATTATATAATAAATAATAAAATACAATAAATTGTTTTTTTTTTCGTCTTTTATTTATTTATGATTAAAGGAAGATTTGTATATATAACAAATCTTCTTCGTCTTTTTATAGTGTTTTGTTAACTTAATCTCATCTCTAGCTCAAGTGATTAGATCGAACAGAATACCCTCCACCTTTTTAACCAATGAAGGTCAACTTGTTTAACTATAAGGATGGTGTTTTGCATTCAAAATTCAATTATTAAAACACTTTAACATTTAGTTGGCTGAATGATTCTCTTTTCGAATACTCTTCTGAAGATAAATCGAATTGAGGGGAATATAGAAATTATGTATATAGTCCAATGTCGTGCTGTAATCTTACAATAAATTTCTATAACCCAAATGGAGAAGCTCTATCATCACATGGCATGGGTGAGTCAAAAGATAATCATTCCAAAAGGTCAAGTACATCTAAAAAAAATGAATGTTCTTCTGGCTAAGGAAAAAAAATTGAATGTTTGTAAAAAAAAATTTTTGTTACAAATGTTGGTACTATTTTGGTCACATTAAGACCTAATGGTTAACCACATCTTTGATATTTTTAGTCATATTTGGAGTAGTATTTTAACCATTTTAACCACCATTAATCGTGCTTAGAGCATGTGCAACGAATGCACCAAAACATCAAAATGTTGTTAAAAGTTGAAAAAATCAACTCGAACGAAGGCACCATTTTGAGAGAATCGAGAACAACAAAATGGTGTTTGCTACAGTGCGCTACTGTAGCAACACCAATTTTTTTTTTTAATGTTTTTTTCATATTTTTTTAGTTTAAATACTTAAAATGAAATAATAAAAAAATATCATTAGAAAGGTCTCATTGAAATCTTTAAAATGAGATGCACATTGAATATATTTTGAAATATATTTTAAAAAATTATATATATAAATATTTTATTATTGTAAAAGTTTAATAATATAATAATATAAATGGTGTTTTGGTGTCAAACACATTGGAGTGAAAAAATATTTAGTATAAACATATTCCAAAAGATTCCATTTTAACACCAAAATGATGCAAAAAATTGTATTATACATTGTACATACTCTTAGTATGGACACTTTGACTAATATCACCATTGATAAATTAATTGTAAAAAAATAGCATAGATAAATTTAAAAATCTTACATTTTGGTTGCAAAGGGTAAAAGCGTGGGACTAGCTACGGGCTATTACGAGTCGGCCCTCAGGGCCAGGCTTCAGCCTGTCTCCGCCGCAGACAAGACGCCATCATTTACTATTTACTACTTTCCATTAACAAAACAAATTATTACTATTAATCTATTATTATTATATGGAAGACTTCACTTCTAAAGTCTTCTTCTTCTTCTGCTCCTCTCTTTCTCACTAACAGAGCGTGCCTTTCACTTCCCAACACTTTTCTAATTTTCTCCCATTAATTAAATTCATACTTCCTTTTCCCTTTTTTAAAAATTCTAGAGCAAAGTCCAAAGATTCTGCTTTTACAAAGTGATAGCAGTAAATATTTTAATTTCATATTAGACACTAATATGTTTTTTTTTTTTTAAATTTCCAAGCAATGCTTAATATTTTATCGTTAGTAAGAGTGGTAGATTTGTGATTCACTGATTTGTCTACTCCATTTGGGAGTTGATATTAGTATTAGTATTTACTATAACACTTTTTAATTAATCATAAATGGAAAGTTGGAAACACCCTAAACGGTGGACTTTTTCCAGAACGGTGGCGCGTGAAATAAAGGCTAAGACAAGATGGAGTGTGGTGTGGATAAGCATGTTTAAAGACCCTTACTCTGGGGAAGTTTGTTCTGTCTGGTGGACTAAGTAGATTGTCGTTTTACAAATCTCCACCCTCTCCTTCTCCTTCTAGTACTATTTGAATTTTGCACCAATTTTTCCACATCACGTTAACTCCTTGTTAGGTCCTTTTTTTTTTAAAAAAAAAATTTACCCCTCGTCCCATTATTATATCTTAAACAAAAGTAATCTCTCTTAATTAACATTTACACTCTATCTATATCAACAATTGAAGGTCTTAGGGTCAGTTTGACCCAACTTATTTAACAGCTTATCTACTGAAAAAAGCTTAAATTGTGCCAAACGGAAAATTTAAAAATGCTTTCCAGAAGTATTTTTCAGTTGTTTTTGAACTAAAAGCCAGAAGTTCTAAATTGAAACTTTTTCCAAAAGCAAGAAGAGTTTTAGACTAGGCCAAACGTACACTTAGTTAAAGGGCATGGAATTACTTCCACTTCATACATTTATTTCTAACATGACTTTTGAATAACATTGTATAATTGCCTTATCTTACTTTACTAACTTTTATATATAAGCAACAAAATTTTGTCCTTCACTCTTTATTCTTTACCTTTTACCTTTAATTTATTTTATTTCGATAATTGCTTTGGCCTTTATCTCTACTTCCATTAAGCATCATTTTAGTCAATTCCACACCTTTCCCCCTCTACATTTCAAGAATGTATTATTGGATCAAATGATTTGATCTATATGCCAAAAAATCTACCTTATGAATAATTGAATTACTATATCATTAAATCCAAAACATGATCTTAATATTTAGTAGTTTCACCCTTTTTAAAATTAGAATAGTAAATTGAAATTGGTATCCATATTCATCAAAGAGACATGCATGAATGAATCATTAGTCTTAACACAAGATTTGAATTATCTCTCCTCAATGTAATTTGACTGTCACCCACTAAAAACCAGTAGAAATTTTTGAAAATTCAATGGAAAAAGTTCCAACTCTCTTTCTTTTCCTTTTACATATTTCCTTCCTCAGAAGATATATGGTAAAGCACAGTGTATCTTTATTTTAGGTAGAGACTAGAGGCATATAAGAAGTAGTTTTCATGGGGTCGAGCTTGGTGTGTGTGCCGTTATATTTTCATTTTTTTTCTGCCCGCCAACAAAATTCACCGAAAGCACAACAAGAAAATAAAAAGATTTTTTTCCCCAAAAACCCAAAAAATAGAATAAATAAATTTCATAAAATAAAGGCAAAAACCCCATTTCACACAACACAAATATTCACAAACATACAAAATAATTTTTATTGATCAAAACAAAAGGACAAGCGTGAAACCCACTCTGATAAAAAATCAATCTCTCTTTGCTCCTTTTTCTTTCCCTCTGCCCCTTTTAACTCTTTCCTTCCTCTCTTTATCTCATCTCTATAGCCATTTAGCCAACTCTACTACTCTTTCTCTTATATTAAAAACTTGCCCTAACCAAAAGCCAGAGGAGAGACAGAGAGAGCTTGGTCTCTCATCAATGGCTACCTTTTCTTCATGGATAGTTTGTTTAGTATAATGATCAACTAGATTTGGAAGTGGGAAACTTAAAACAAAAACCCTTCTTCTTCTTCTTTTATAAAATTTCGAAGAAGATGGCAATCCAACAACAATATTCACAACAACAACAAGAACAGAGCCACCCTTCTAACTCCTTGCTCGATGCTCTTTACTGTGAAGAAGAGAAATGGGAAGTTGAGGAAGAGGATGATTTTGGTGAAGTTTTGCAGGAAGAGATGAGTTTTTGTAACAACAATGGCAGAAACCCTTCTCTGTTCCCACTCTTGTTGTTGGAACAGGATTTGTTTTGGGAAGACGAAGAGCTTCTTTCGCTCTTCTCTAAAGAAGAACGGCAACAGGCGGAGGCAGTTCATCATAATAATGGTGAAATTGCTGATGAGTCCTTCGTATTGGCTCGCCGTGAGGCTATTGAGTGGATGCTTAAAGTTAATGCTCGCTATGGATTCACCGCCCTCACGGCGGTGCTTTCCATTAACTATCTCGATAGGTTTTTAACTAGCTTCCATTTTCAAAGTGATAAGCCATGGATGATTCACCTTGTGGCTGTAACTTGTCTCTCTTTGGCTGCAAAAGTTGAAGAGACTCAAGTTCCTCTTCTTCTAGACCTTCAAGTATGTCTCCATTAAATTTGTTACCTTTACTTGATTTTAAGAGTCAATAACTAAAGTTCTTAATATAGTAATTTCCCATTTTATTTTCAAGGTTGAGGAGACAAAATATGTTTTTGAGGCCAAAACTATTCAAAGAATGGAGCTTTTGGTTCTTTCAACTCTGAAATGGAAGATGCATCCGGTTACCCCACTTTCATTTCTTGATCACATCATAAGAAGGCTTGGACTGAAAACTCATCTTCATTGGGAGTTTCTAAAGAGATGTGAGCGTCTCCTTCTCTGCATAATCTCTGGTAAGAACTCCATTATTGCTCTGTCAAGTTTTGACATTTTAGAATTTTTATTATTCAATTCAGTTTTAAGTGTTTAACCAAAGGACAAAAAGTAGATACCCTTTAATATGTTTGTTGTGTTATCATTTGGTCCATATGTTTATCTGTTTTTTTTTTTGGGTTGTGTTTGCAGATTCAAGATCTGTCTCTTATCTTCCCTCTGTATTGGCCACTGCAACAATGATGCATGTTATAGACCAAGTTGAACCATTCAATCCCATTGACTACCAAAACCAACTTCTCAGTGTTCTTAAAACAAGCAAGGTTTGTAATAATAATCTTTAATCATTAAAACTAGTAGTAGTTATTAATAATTTGCCCATATCTTCATCATTGTGTTTTTATGTCAAAAATTGTGGTTCAAGAAAAATATACCATAAATAGCAAATAATTTGCACATTATTAAATATCCCCAGCAGAATCGTGTTTTTTTTAATAATTTATTGCACCATTGCTTTTTCAACAGGACAAAGTAAATGAGTGTTACAAGCTGATTCTTGATCTATCAAGGGGACCCCAAAACCAAAACAATGAATATTATAGCAATTCTCAATCTCAAAAGAGGAAGATTGGGTCGACGAGTGTTCCTAGCAGCCCTAGTGGTGTGATTGATGCAGCGTTTAGCAGCGATAGCTCGAACGATTCTTGGGGCGTGGGGTGGTCAGCCTCATCAACGCCAGAGCCACCACCCTTTAAGAAGAGCCGCAGAGTCCAAGAACAAGCAATGCATTTACCTGCAGCACTCAACCGAGTCTTTGTAGACATGGTTGGCAGCCCTTCTTAATTCCACTTTGTGTCCGAAAAGGGTCTATATTTATTATGCTTCTGTCTCTTTTTTGGTTCAAGGAAAAAAAAATCAAGTTTCTTCCATAAGTTACTTAAAAAAGAAATCTTCTTTGCCTTCCCATCTCTGCAATTTCAAGAATACCCCATTTCGTTAAACTTTGAAATTAAGTGATGGAAATGGGGAATGGCAGCATAGAATTGAATTGTTGAGACGGTGTGGCAAATTAGAGAAAAAAAAAAGAGAGGGAAAAAGATGGTGGGAAATTAGTAATTAAGAGAAATTAATTTACTACGAAGAAAAGGGCGCATTGAAGAATGTATGCAGAGTCTGCCTAGCTTCTCTTTCAATGTCTAGTGGTGCATTTGGCATCACCCTCTAATATTTTTCCATCTGCAACTGGCATCACCCTCTAATATGGACATATTATTTATGATATTATTAGTATAAAATATTATAATAAAAATAAATTCAGAAACAATTTTGTTTTATATGTGTGAATTTGTGATTATATATGTATTGTTAATTTAGAGCTCGTTTGGCATCGTTTCATGTTTTCTGTTGCCAATTTTCTGTTTTTGGAAATAAAATAGTGAAAATATGTTTGACAGGCTGTTTCTGTTTTCAAAAATTTTGGAAACAGAAGCAGTATTTTGGAAATAAGTGGAAGCAAGAATTTTATGTTTTCATGTTTTTCCAAAATACTTCCAAAACACAGAAACACAATAATGAACAGTAATTTACATGCTTTTTAATCTTTTTTTTTACTTTTTTATCTAAAAATATATAACCAAATTGTACATACATGTTTTTCAAAAATTGACAGCGTAACAAAAATAAAACAAAACAAAAAATCGAAAACGATTGCCAAACGACCATTTAGATTTTAGACCCCATTTTAGCAAAAGAATGTCTGACAAAGTCGTTTTATTTAATTTGCTTATGGAAAATTCAAAATTGTTTGGAAGAAGAAGAAAAAAAGAAGGGTTTGTTTGTTTGTTTGCATGTGAAAGAAGAAAATAAAAGAGGGTTGTCGGCCAGTGGGGATTTTGGTTTTGGTGTTGGGAGGTTTGACCTCGTCGCAAGTGCTTATATATATTTTTTCTTTGCTATAAGGCCTTGAGAGTGACTTTTATTTCATACTATAATATAATATAATATATAATTCATCTCTCTCAAATTTCCATAACCTAAATCTTGGCCCTGCTGGATAACACAACGTCTATTCTTCTTGGATTTTCTATATACTTTCCTTTTTTTAATGTATAATAATTTTTTTTGGCTAAATTCAAACAGTAATCGTTGTCTTATTACAAGTCAAGATCAGCTACTTGTACAAATCTAAGATGTTCCAACTTGTTTGTTCCTCTCTACGCGCCTTCCTTTGGAGTGTAATTAGGTGAAAAGCTTCTAAAGAAACTTGAGTGTGATTGAATTTGATTGTTTATGACCTTCTTATCATTAATCAAGGGCTAAGCCTTGCACTATTTCAAGGTCAATGGTAGTAAATTAAGAATTACTACAAATTATAGTCCAAATTCCTAACTTTTTGGTTTAAAAGATTTTTACATTAAAAACCTTAATTATTGCATTATGGTCAGGTGCTTGTCTGGTTCATAATGTTTTAGCTCTGTCTTCAGAATTCGTTTCGATCTCTTTTACTTTTGTTAATCAGGAAGCGAATGTACTTGCTCATCATAATATAGATAAATTTGAGTGTGTAATAGGTGATCAAAGAGTGTGGTTAGGATACCTACCTTCTCACATTTGTAATCATTCTCCTTCTTAGACAGGTTTTAATTCAAAGAGTGAGTTGAGACGTGATCACCTATTGCATTTCTAAAGTTAGGGTAGATTTTCAATTATTTTAGAGATTGAGAGATTCAATTTATATAAAATTTGTTGAATCTACATATAAATTACTAATACGAACGTACAAAGAGTGAGTTGAGACGTGATCACGTGAAATATTCTTTTTCAACAAGTTCATTACCATTTTTAATATCGATTCCCATTAGGTTCAAAATTATAATTACACAACCAACTTGTTCAAGAAATGAAAGTAGAGGATGCATGGTACTATTATTAAAATTAAAACAGATGAATTTGGTATTCACTACATTTTGGTCGAAGGAAAAGAAAAAACAAACAAGTAAAACCAATAGAAGTACCAAAGTACGTATAAAATAAGAAAAAAGCTGCAAGTGCACGCGCTTATGTGAGAAATGTTGATGAATTTTAAGCAAAATAGTAAACGACAGCCAAAAGAATGCGAACTAAATGCTTTTAGGTTTTAACCAGTCTCTAATTTTAGTCTCTACTAGTTTAAAACAATTGGGATGTTTCTTCCTTAACTTTTTGTTTGATCGAATCTTCCCTTTTTGGTATCCTTACTTAAAATTAAGATTTAGATTAGACTAACTCCAATTTAGTAACCTTTGATATATAATACCATTTATCTCTTTTATTATGGCCCAAAAAAAGTTTCAATATTCTTTATTCCTCAAACTTTTTTTTTCTTTTGCTAATTTACGCATCATGAATCTATGCGCATTTTAGTGTGGATTCTCAATTCAGCATGCCTCAAAAACTTTATATTATATACATTCTAATTCTTTTCCTTTTTTCCTTTTTTGGTATAAAGAGAAAAGAGAATACTATATACTATATATGTACTTAGTAGACTACTAATACCCCCTTATCTTTTATAAGGGATATTGCAGAGCAAATTCTTTTACTTTTTTCACGTGTTGAAGATAATATCTAAGGCTTCTTTGAAGCCGTTTTGAATCTATAAAAATATAGAGCATGCTTAATGCTATCCACTTTCTTTTTTTGTTTCTTTTTATTAATGGGTAAATAAATAATTGGTCACCTTTATTCATGATCAATCCTTGCACTTTTTTTTTAAAAAAAATTAAATTGGGTATTGTACTATTGTTACTATCTTTTGAAAAAAAAAAAGCTCCTCTTCCATCAATTTCCCTATATTAACATGTATCATTTGCACTCTTAAAGTGAAATGTTTACTTCTAATAAATGTATTGTAAATCATGTGGGATGGTGGTGGCATTAAATGCATGAAATATAGTAATTTCAAAACAATGGTGGTAAAGGGTAAAATGATTGAGTAGCAATTGCCAATTGTTCAAATTAATCATTTGTCTCCTTTAATATGGTATATAAATGGATAATGATTTATTGGTCTAACTCTTACATATATACTTATTTTATTGATTGATCTCACAATGTTAATTTATTTAACATATTAACATTATTGTTTAGAACAGTACTAGTACACTAGTAGTTTTTAAGGATTAACTTTCATAGAGCCAATAAATTTATATCATAATCTTGTGATTATTAAAAGATCACATGTAACATTGCTTGCTTAAAAGTTTAAACCATCTTGCAAGGAACGGCAAATTGGCTATAAAGAAGAGGAAAAAAAAATCTTTGTCATGACTCATGATAATTAATATAAAGAAATGACACAAAAATGATGAGTTGATAGATATGGGAAACTAAGTTGTGGTTCTAGTTTTGATGGGGCACCCACTCAACTCAATTCAACCAATATTATAGACACTATACTAAATTTAAAAAGGTGGTAAAAAAAGGGGAATTTTGAATTTGGGAGACAAAATCTTTGATATTATAGGAGATTGTCTTGGGCTCCTTTTCTTCTTGTTCTCTACTTTAAGGTTGGTAGAGTGTAGATTATAGTAGATGCGTGCAAGTGCTCATGATTTTCATGATAGAAGTAAGAGTAAGAAAAAACAACAACAAAAGAAGGGGAAAAAAATAAAGGAAAAGAAAAAAAAAGATGGGGAATTTGTTGTTTTTTCAAAGGGAAACAGCTTGCTCCCAAGAACCAAAAGATCATGAGGTCAGTATTCATGTCCCCACACCAATAATTGTAGAATAATATGATCATGGCTGGGGGTTGAAGCTTTATAAGGCTTAAACAATCTTTTGACCTTCTCTCTTACTTTTTTCTCCTTATTTTGCTTCATTAATTAATACCAACTTAGACTACAATTTTAGACCAAAACCCTTCTTCCAAATTCCAATTTGTTTTGGTTATTTTGCCCTTTTACTACATTTTCTTTTCTTGCTTACAGCTGTAAAGTTTAAAGGACAACAAAAGAGATGACCATGGAGGTTTCTGGGTCCTTGTCCCAACAATGGCCCCATGGCCATGAGTTGTTTCCTTTTTATGCATTTCTTTTTACAGAAAATGGTAGTAATTAGTAATACTAACATTGTTAATCAACTTATAACTAAGAAGAAGCAATGAGAAAGAAGAGAACAGAGGAAAAAAAAAAGTTGGGGTTACTTTTTATATAGAGCTTCTTCCATCTATGGCATTTGGCAATGTATGGGTCCTTTTGACCAAAACCCACTAACCAAAAGAAATGTTATGATCCCAACCTTTCATTCAATAATGGTTTCAATACAAACATGAAATTCAACGTGAATTTTCGTGGGAATCAACCTTTTTCTTGACTTACTTATTTGTTTGCTTTCTGCAAGACTTGTAACTCTCAGATCAGAAGGATCCCTTTAACATATATAGAGTGCAAAATTTACAGTTATATTAGCTATTTAATTAGGGTTAGTTTTTTTAGTTTTCTTCTTAATCAAGAAAGTTGAATTATTATGATAATCTTGCTTAATTTGAAGTTCTGCTGCTAAGTATAACTGCCAATGGAATGGCAAACTACTCTGACCTAAAATATGAAAGTCTACCCAACTGTGATCATATGGCCTACAACATGTATGAAAAAATGTCTCAATCTATTTAACAAGTATTAACATATATATGGAGAGATCAGATATATGAGTATATATAATATGGGCTCTGCCTCCTGGGGACCAGGGGAGGGGCAGTGTTTAGAGCAAAATTGCAGAAGCTAGCAACTGTTGCATGGCAATGCATTAGCGAGGCATGGCCCGCGCAAAAGAAAAATCAGCAGAAATGGAGGCCCCCAAAAACCACTGTCAACTTGCCTTTGCTCATTGCTGATTGCACACATCAATTGCGTGAACCAAATAATTGTGCCAAGTGAAGTCCTTCCTTGTTTACATATCCCTTCTGTTAAAATAGTTAATGTCGATACACTATACCCCAATAGGCATCCAATGTTTTCCTTGGCAGTAGTCACTATCTCCATGAAAATGCCAAAATCTTAAACCATATTTGCATATAGTATTTATGTATTTATATGTATATGTCCATCTCTCAAGCTTATATTATATGCATGTAACCCTATCTTCATTATTGTAGGGAACATATATATATTAATATCAAATACTTGACATTTACTAAGTACCCTATTTAATTAAATCTTGGGAATTAAGTTTTAGAAGCCAAAAAGTGGGTAGTAATTAATGAATTTACAGTATTTGACAGATATATATTCTGATACATATTGTACTTTGAAATTTTTTACAGCCATGCAATGAATTGTAATCTTGACCCTAAAGCTTGGCAATGAAAGTATATATAAAAGGGTATTTTTTTCATTCTTTTTACCCTTTTTAAACTTGATTTTTCCTATTACATTTTCTTGTTAATATAGTCCAAGAAGAGTTCTGAGCAATAAGGACATATTGCATCGCTCATAAAAGCTGAACAACAGCTCATCGGTGAGCTTGACTTGTCTGATTAATAAACAAGCCTATCTAACATACTAAATGAACTGACGCAACTTGTTTCATGACCACTTGTTTGGTTTTTACCAAGCTTTGGACACCCATGTTCCTGAAAGAAGAAGAAGAGGAATAATGGAACTAACTCCATATTTAAACCTTTGAACTAAAAGATCTCCAAAGAGGGGACCTTTATATTCAATAAACCCCTTCAATGGCTACAACCAAATTTAATTTTCATACTTAAGAAAGCTATATCTCAAGTGGGGAAGAAAGAATTGAGAAAAGCAAAATAGGGTTATGGGGGAATAAAGTAGAGAGACAAGAAGCATTAAATGAAGAAATTAATAATGGTGAAAAATCAGGGTTATGTTATGTATGTATGGGGCTAATGGTAATGGGATGGTGGGTGGTCCTTTTGGGATGAGGGAGGGGTAACATTAACAACTCAAAGCTAATGACAAATCTTTTTTTTTTTTTTTTGCTCTTCTTCTTCTTTAAAACAGTAAAATTTATTGCTATTTGCCATGTAGAGTTGCCTTTTGGGCCTCAAGAGTCCCTTTACATGGTCAGAGAAAAGGACAATTGGAGTTTTTGATGTCTTCCAGGGTCAGCTATGTACCCACAAAAAAAAAAAAAAACTTTGAATTGAAACTTGGCTGTCCCCCTGCAAGCATGTCTGCTTCTCAGACAAAGATTTGAGTATCTTTTGGCAGGCTAAGGGGTGACCCAACCACAATCAGCTACCATTTCATTTCAATTTCAAGGGAGGGGGCTACAAAATTTTATTTTTAAACAGGGTTTTTTGTACTATATTATGAGATTTTCAAGTGAGCGCCAAAAGCCATCTTTTGCTGTAAAAATAAGACATGTTCATGATATTATTTAGACCCACTCCCTTCTCTTTTTTTGGTTGATTTGCTTTTAGGCTGATCCATGAACATGGATTTCATTGACAGTGTATGGAATAGACAAGAATTTAAACCAATTATCAACAAGAACTTAACCTAAAGGACAAGCAAAAGCTCCAAGCAAAATGGATTCAGAAAAAAAGGTTTCAAGTAAATGGCATATATAAACTCTATTGCCTAACCATTATATATAAAGCATTGAAATGCAATAATCTTTTACAGTTTTGAAGATTATTATGAAAATTTGTCAAGCCAAAAGATAAGCTGTTCAAGAAACTTCCATCCCAAAACCCAGAATTCAGTCACTAGTCAATTCCTATATATTGAAATGACAATTGAAGAAATTGGACCAATTTGGAATAGTTACATTATAGCTGCAGTTCCCCTGGTTTATGCTAACAACTCAACTGCAACAACTGTTCAATACTGAACTTCCCCTTGGCTCATGGTAATTGGTAAGAAGTGTAGGGAAGGGTAACTTACATATTTTACTCAAGGTAAAATTTACAGTAAAGTTCATTATTTTCACTCATGTTTCTGTCCTTTGCTGTCGTTATTCTTACTGTCTTACTGTAATAAAAATTGCAGTTAACATCATGTTTGTCACTCTCACAATCTATTAGTTGTTCATTACCACTATTCTCAATTAGTTAGAATGTCAAAATCCAAACAGGGTCACAACCCAACAAAATTGATAAGTAGTAGTATTTAAAAAATTATGCTCCATGGGTTAACAAAAAATGCTCACAGTGAGAGACAGAATTTGATCCTCCCAAGATCTCCAGAAGAAGGCACAATAAGGAAGAAGCTGAAACACAAAATGACATAGAATTACAGCCAAAAATTGACTGATAAAATAAAAGCATCCAAAGAACTTAGGAATGGAGTTAGGGAAACGATGGAGACATCACATTTTCTGGTTATTTTGTTTGATATGAAACTTGCTAGCACTAGCACTGAAGATGGTGGATTGGGTTGGGTGGGTTTATTTTTGGAGACCATTTTATTTTTACTATTGCAAGTAAAATTAATCTCTGGCATTTTGGCCATGCCAGATTTCCAGAATGTGAACAATGTTTGGACCACAATAACAATATTACGGTATTTTTAGTAGTAAATGGAAGTAGAAGGAACCCGTGACTGTCTTTACAGTTACTTCATACTAAAGTACATACCAGGCATGAACCATGCTGCATAAAGAATTAAATTAAAAGAAACATAGTATATGTATTTGAAATAGCAAGGAAAAGGATAGAAATTACTACTCGTTTTGGCTGAAACAACAACAAATGCCATGGTGCATTATTTTGATTTGACTTGTAGTAAAAGAAGAAAAAAAATCATGGCTTTGTTTGAGTTGCAATGCATTGAGCCACAGCTTTCTCTCTTTTACCCACCAAAAAAAATGCATTACTAAAGAGAATTCTGAATCCCAGTGTTTATTATTAGTAGTATAAAAAATTTTGGTTCTCTTTTCAAATGGAAATAATTGGTGGGTTAGATGATGATGTTTGGAAGGATATGAGTTGAAAAATGGAAATTGGAGTGTGACTGATTGGTTGAACTGTTGAAGCAGTGGTTTGCCTTTTGATGGATATATGGGGGCTCCTTGGCAGTGTACTTGACGGGAAAATCTGCTCATGGTGAACAGCTTTCTAACCCTGAGATATCAGGGAGGTCTTCCTGATTTTCCAACCAAACCCACTTAATCATGCCTGTCTTTTTGTCATGATTTAATGATTTTACGAGCCTAGCAGGAAATCTATTTTAATAGTAATACTATAATGCTAATAAGATTTAAAAAAAAAAAAGCCACTGGCTTGTTCAAATTGCCACTACTTGAATATGCTCAACTTAGCCATGTTTGGTGCGTTCGGTCTGTTTGAGTCTCCCAAATGAATTGAACGGTCTTATCCGAATCTTAAGTGTTATCGTATTAAGGTTCAGTTAGTTTACCAAACACATATTTTTCCACAATTCTCAATGATACAGTAACCTATCTGATCCCGTGATCCGTACAGTAACTTACCTCACTCAGATATAGCAGAAAGAAAAAGAAGAGAATTCGATGTCTTCCGAAAATTGGGCTCTGATCCGCCAAGCTATGGCAAATTTATCTTAATCCAATTATAATTTAATTGGACTAGTTCAAGCAATAACATTAAAAGTCCAAACCCAAACACTAAGGTCGATTTTATTGTATAACGCTGGGAGTTGGCCTAGTTGGTTGAGACAGGGTGGATATGAAACCCCTGCTCCTGAAACTACCAAGGGTCCATATATGAAAATTTTGGCCCATCGCCCATCATTACCCCCACGCAGCTCTCTGGTCTTGAGAATTTCCTTTTAGTAACCCAAACCAAGAAGTAAAAACACAAGAAACAGTAATGGCAAAATTCCAGATGAACTATCAACAAGGGGTTGGATCAAATGGTAAGTGGTTTGTTTCAGCTTAAGCAGGTCTCGGGTTCAAGACCTTACGTATGCAACTGCCCCTGTTGGGAGACTCACCCACCATAACCAAGTGCGCAACGCGGGTCGGATCCGGATTAGTCAGGGCTAAGCCCTGGATACCGGATGGAGAAAAATTCCAGATGAACTGGAAGAGGCGGTAAACAAAATGAAGTATCTCAATATCTCATTCTAAAATAATAGCTGCTGTCAATCTCAGAGTCAGAATTTAGTGTATTGTACGATCTATGAGGTTAACAGATAGCTAAGTGAAGCATGATACCATTAAGCATGATACCATTAACACATTGCTAATAATGAATGACGGCTCATAAAATCTTCATATGACCAAACTATCATTTCCTTGTCAAAACTTTACACTCAAAAGAGGTTATGTGAAAAGCCAATACAGAAAGATTGAACCATAAATGCTAATCAAAGGATGAAGATTGAAACGAAATACGTTCAGTCAAGAAAAAGCATTCATGGGGTCATCAGCATTCATGGGGTCATCATTTTTCAACTAGGGTGGCAGCATGAAATTCCAAAAAGTAAAACTTCAACTTGACTTAGAACAGTAAACATCGACCTGAAGTGAAATGCAAAATGCTACCATACAATTCATCCAATCACAAGCTCACTGCTTGATCACCACTGCCACTGGCATGATTAAACAAGAAAGCGGAAACACAAATATAACACTAATAGCCTGAACAAGGTAGAAGTATACCTAATCTTTTGCTAGTCCATGCTTCATGGGCTTTAAACCTCAAAATGATAGCATTTGTGCTTACAGCTTTCATGAGGAAAACAAGTAGAAGTAGTCAATTGTTTGAACGCAAGGATCTAAGAGGTTTAATAGAAGAGGAAGTTAGTAACATGCAAACATGTCTCTCACAAAACCTAAAGAAGTCAATAACCAGCTCCTTTTTACAGGCGGATCATCCTCCACGCATATGGGCACCGAGTTCACCAAATTGATCATCCGCTTCCACAGTATCATCAGACAGGGTAACTGCATCCAGCTTATGTTTGAGAACTTCAATAGCATTAAGTACCAACTCAGAAGCTTTGATTGCACCGGTGGATTCAACAGAGAAAATGAAACTGTCCTCTTTAGCATAAATCTCCACAAGCCCTGGCTTGCCCATAGCTTCAGCTTTCTTTAGCACTTCATCATCATAAGTATATGCCTCTCGATCAACCACCACGACCTGATTTCGTGAACAACAATGGAAACCATAGTTAAAAAATAGAAATTGCCCCAATATTTTGACACTTCTGTCAAAAAGACTGAGACAACATATTCAAAAGCATTCTACACTCAAGCATACCAGAACGGTCATCACATACAATATGACAGAATAAGCATATACTCTGTGATAAAGTATTTCAGATATGCTTCAACTTTATAACTGTTAATGAGCTACTAATATAATTCTGTTAAGTATTCAACGGAGTAATAGAGACAAGAACAAAAGGCTCACAGACAATGTAGTTTGAATGTTCACTTCTTTAGCCCATGGAAAACAAACACATAGTAATAGCAATCCCATAACAAAGAGACAAAGCCACAATCAAGAAACCTAAATAAAGCCCAACTTCCATTGGCATCCTCGTGATGCAAGTTAAGGCACAACATCGGGAACTTTTGTAAGATACATATCAAACTCATTCGACCAAACCAGAGAGACATTTGTTCAGCTAATGCATACAAGGAACTTTAAAAGGACCTAATCATGTAGAGTGTAAAGGTGGATTCTATAATACTATCAAAATGATGAAAATGAATCAAAACCAACCAACAATTTCTTCAAGAATCTAGCACCTAGTTTGACAATCATACAAACCAACTGTTCAGTTCAAACAATATCTTCACTAGAATTAATGTAACAATAATACCAACAAAGAAAGAAAAGACGCACCTGGTGGGTGTTAGCGTCGATGTCAAAGACTCTAGTAGGACTACTGTCAACAAAGCTTTGCTTCTCCTCAAGGGTCAAGCTTTCCATCATTTCTTCATTGATATGAATCTCAGGTTCATACATAAAAGTCACAGTAGCAGCAGGTGACCATTTCGCGTGATCTTTCCCTATCCCTTTCCTTGCAATTGCCCTCAGTTTCAGTTCTTGCCCTCGCCGTAACTTCACAATGATAATCCCCCTAAAATAACAAAAAAAGAATCAATTTTGAATTAGTTTCTAACCTCAAAAGCCCTAATGTCAATAATTTGCAATTGCAACCTTTTGAAGCCCTAAATACCTGTCAGAGTTTTCGAAGCCTCCTACATCAACGGGTTGTACCGTATGATCGGAACTTACGAGATCCTTGCTGGTAACGTCGAGGGTTTGATCGGACATGCATTTGGCACGAAGATGGAACTCGACGGAGCAGTACTCACACTGGCCGTCACCGTCACATGCGTCACAGTCACGCGAGAAACGCATAGACATGGCGCGTGAGCTGGTGAGAGGGATGAGGCCGAGGCGGTGGGCGATGAACTCGTCGTTGAGGACGGAGGAGTTGACTTCGATTTCGACGAGGTCGATTGCGATTGTGGGTACCTCGGCTATCATGACGCGGCGGAGGGCATTGGCCATTGAGGCGTCGGTATCACGAAGCTCGAATTTCGCGTATTCATCTTTCAATTCGCGGATTTTGACCTTGGGGAATCGCTGGTACGAGACTCCGTCCATTTTTTGTGTCTTTGATTGAACCTGAAAATGGAAAAGACGATTGCTTTTTGGGAGTGAGGAACTGAGGAGTTCATAAAACCCAAGAGAGGTTTTTGATGCTTGTCGTGTGACTCGTGTCGCCTTATTATTGGTCATTCATCAAAGATGCAAGGGATGTCGTTTTGAACTGCTAAGAGGCCTCTGGCCAAAAAAAAAAACTGCTAAGAGGCTCGTTTCTATGTGCGGGCCTCGCATCTGCACTGGCCCGCACATCCAAACGAGACATTTAAGTGCCCGTCTATTTGGGACTTTACTTTCGAGTTTTTTTGGGCTTACTCTTTATTCTTGTTCATTTTTTTTTGAATCCTTATTCTTATTCAATTTTAATGTTATTTTATATTCAAAATTATTTAGTAAATCTTTTTTACAGATAATTAGTTTTAGGCTCATTATTCATGGTATATATATATCATTACCCCCACAAAATCACTCCAACATTTCACCTCTCGTACTATTTATTTATTTTTGGTACATGTACTCTCTTATACTATTATTATTTATTTATTCATAATAGGTGTACAATATTGATCATTCAATTGTTAAAGTCATGAATATTTAATTCTAAAAAAAAAGTCATGAATATTTGAAGTAACGGTAGAGTGAACATTAATCATTATCCTTAGTTACAAAAACCTTATGCGGGAATATATATTTTATGATGGAAGCTACAATAACATCATCCAGGAAGGACGAAGGAGGTACCTGCATACTACATCCTAAAGATTGAAACTTTCTCGTCCGTAGTTTCATCAAGTACGAATCTCGTATTTTCGAAGCAAGTGGCTACAAATGGAAATTCTTAGTCTATCCCAAGAAAACACATGATGAGATCCCCAATATCAGCCTTAACTTGGGAATCTGATCATCAGAAAATGATAATGCTCTGTCCCCTACTTGGGAGATCAATGCCATGGTCAATTTCTTCTTCTATAATCATCGAACATAAGAATACATGACAATTCAGTATCTGAAGCTGCAGCGTTTCCATGAACTAAACACTGTTTGCGAATATTTGCATACGTACAATACTTTATCATGATGGATACCTGAACAATGATTGATGCGTGTTTGGGGTGGAGGTGTTTGTCGTCAAGAATCAAGGTAAAGTGGAGACTTTGTCCATGAAGAAAGAATCCGATATTCTCAAAACTTACACTTGGAAGATGGACAGGTTTTCTGAGTTGACAGACGAATGCTGTTATTCTGATGCTTTCTCTAAAGGAGGATGCGAATGGAAATTGAGACTTTTTCCAAAAGGAAATGGCGAGTTTAAGGGAAAGTGTGTGTCACTATTTCTAGAAGTCCATAATCCCCAAAACCATTTTTCTGGGTGAGGAAAGTATATGCAATTCAAGCTGCGAATAAGGAATCAAGTTTATAACAATCACAAGGAGATGACAGGTAAAGCCATGTTCTGTGCAGCAACCCCAGTTTTGGGGTTTAGAGATTTTCAATCGCTGGCTGATCTCAATATGCCAACCAATGGATATTTGGTTGGAGATACACTTACTGTTGAAGGGGAAATTATTGCTTGATAAGGATAAACTTTGGTTTCCTCTCTTAGCCTTCATCTCGTGTATTAGCTGCCAACTATATAAGCTCTCCTCATGTGATTGTAACTCTCAATACTTGTAAACACTTGTGTGTAAATACACACACATCAATAAAAATACAATATCATTCGATCCTTTCATGGTTTCAGAGCCTTCAAACTCTTAACCGAGACATATTTCCCCTCTTTTTTCGATCAGTTTCACAATGTCGCTTATTGAATCCTCCTCTGCTACTACCGCTACCTCTTCCTCCACCCTACCCAATGTCGCAAATTAGGTCACGGTCAAGCTAATGCCAACCAATTTTCTCCACTGGCAAACTCAAATATTTGAAGGCGAATTATTTAATCCGGCCTATAATTCAGAGCTACAACCTTGTTGATCACATTGAAGGTGACAACAATACTCCAACAGCCATGATTAACAATCAACCGAATTCAGCCTATACCAAATGGTTCCAACAAGACCAGATGGTTCTTGGTTGGATTACATGTTCATTATCGGAAGGAGTTCTACCCCAGGTGGTAGGTGCCACCACCGCTCGACAAGCATGGGAGAAGCTTGTCGCCTCCTTTGCTTCAGGATCGAAGCCACAGATCTGACAACTAAGATCTGCCTTGCTCAAAATTGAGCGCAAAACAGATTCAATCACTACATATATGCAACGAGCAAATAGCATATATGATCAATTGGCGGCTTTAAACAGCCCAATTGATGAGGAATTGCTTATTGATGTTGTCCTTGGCGGTTTAGGAGATGTATACCGCCCTTTTGTCCGAGCCTTGGAAGCTCGATTAGAACCCATAAAGTTCGAAAATCTGTATGGTTTATTCCTCAGCGAGGAAGCTCAGCTTGGGGTAGACCAAACAAGTGCCCAGATCACTCCCACTGCTAATTATGTAGCACGTCAGAGCCCTCAAAACAAAACAGAGGCAGAGGCCGACGAGGAGGACGTGGCAAAGGAAGGTAGAATTTTGCCTCTCAAAATTCGAACTATACAGTACCTCATACTAAAGGTAACAATTCCTTTGATACTCTCAGAGATCAAGGATTTCCGCAATCAAGATTGAAAATGTTATGATGCTTGGGGCGTAAGAATGTTTCTATTAAATCATGTAAATGGACATATTTAAGCATCCAAAGATTTAAACTATCCAAAAAAAAAATCATTATCCTTAGTTTTATACTGAAATATATATTTTTTTAAATGTAAATGAGTAAAAAATACAAAAGGAAGGTGAGAAATTGTAGTACAATATGTAGTATTTGGGGCGCTTGTGATTTTTCTTTCCCCTGCATGGTTTTACTTTTACAAAAGATCTTATTAATTATTTATTAATTCAACTCGCTCACATTATTATTGCAATGTAAATTAATTATATTATATATACTAGCTAATATATATATATATATATTATTAGTAATAATACTAGTACTATAGTAAATTATAGACGAAAAGCCTATCTCTTGCAAACAACACCTCGCCCATTTCCACTAGCACAACTTAATCTAAGCATGTCCGAACCCGACAAAGAATCGTATTCATTGCTTCTAGTTAATCGAGAAACAACGCAGTCTGGAGCAAAGAGGCTAGAAGCGTGAAAATCTTTGTCCCCTCCCATCACAGGCATTTTGGCACCAATGTTTAGGCGACTCACGTAGCCGGGTCTATAAGTCTGTCCCAAAACACCGTTCACTTCATCACTCAAAGAGTAGAACTTGAATCCAAGATCAAGATGGGCAAAACAATCTTCTTTTGTAATGCCATAGTTGTGAATCCTCGAATCTTCTTCTGTGATTGGAACCACCTTGGCTGTGATCTTAAAGTTACCTTCAACTTCGACTATAACGTTGTTGGTGGCACCAACCCTGGTGATTGAGACTTTAGGAGAATATGCAGATTGCCACTTGGCGCCTTCGGATTCCGGGAGAGTAATAGGCTCTCCATCAAAGCTGAGGCTAAGGTGGTCGACGAAGTCATTCCATGTCGAGGTCTTTAGGGCACCAAGGAAGAGTTGGTGTTTGCCAAAGAGGATTACGATGGACTGAACCCAAGTAAAGTCCCTCTTCATGTTTTCGTTTCTCCTGCCGATGAAGTGGGCGTTGATGTGTAAGTTGGAGTCAGATACAAGGCAAAAGTCTTGGTCTTTCTTGCCATGGAAGTAGAAAGTGATGCCGTCACCACCTATGAATCGAGGGTCTTGGCACACTGCTCCTGGCCTATCACACTCTGTAATAAGAGGGAGTTAATTAGAAGATCGAAGCTAATTCATTTTTTGATAATATTTTTACTTTTACATAGGTACTAAACAAATTATAAAAGAGAGACTTACTACAAACAGGTTTGCAAGTGATGCAATCAACCTCACATCCACCTGGGCAAGAGCTAGGGCAAACATGTGGCAAGTTATAACATTGAGGGTAGTTTTTGTTCTTGCATTTGACTATCTCAGATGATGGAGGAGGATTTTGTGACTCAGGGGGAGGATATGATGGAATTGGAGATGGAGTAGGGTTCCCTGATTGTGTTGGAGGAGTATAAGTTGGTGTGGGAGGAGATGGTGGTGTGTAAGTAGTTGGAGGAGTTGGATTGTTTGTGGGAGGAGATGGAGTGTTACCATTGTTATGAACATTGTTGCCGCCGTCTGGAGGAGAATCAGGAACTGATGGAGTTGGAGATGGAGGACGGTTCCCTGTTTGTGTTTGAGGAGTGTAAGTTGGTGGTGAGGTTGGAGTGGGAGGAGATGGTGGAAGGTAAGTAGTTGGAGGAGATGGAGAAGGGTTCCCTGATTGTGTTGGAGGAGTGTAAGTTGGTCGGGTTGGAGGAGTTGGAGTTGGAGATGGAGGAAGGTTCCCTGATTGTGTCGGAGGAGTGTAAGTTGGTAGGGTTGGAGGAGTTGGAGTTGGAGATGGAGGAGGATTCCCTCTGATACGTAACTTCCCTGCCCTGCTGGAGCTGGCGCTGTTGCAGCATCTGGATTTAACCCCAGGCACAGGCTATGCCATCACCACCATCACCAAGTATTTAATCATGCTGTTTGGTGGGCTGGTCGGCTTCTCGATGATTGGTATCGAATGGTCAAAACTGCAATGGCTGGTTGCCGCCCTGACCGTAGGCCTGGGCTTTGGTTTACAGGAGATTTTTGCCAACTTCGTTTCTGGTCTGATCATTCTGTTTGAAAAGCCGATTCGAATTGGCGATACGGTGACCATCCGCGATCTCACCGGCAGCGTCACCAGGATCAACACCCGCGCCACCACCATCAGCGACTGGGACCGTAAAGAGATCATCGTCCCGAACAAGGCATTTATCACCGAGCAGTTTATCAAC
>AWUE01021136.1:0-20325 GCA_001974825.2 Corchorus olitorius | reverse complement strand
TGTAAGTTGGTAGGGTTGGAGGAGTTGGAGTTGGAGATGGAGGAGGATTCCCTGATTGTGTTGGAGGGGTGTAAGTTGGTGGGGTTGGAGTGGGAGGAGATGGCAGAGTGTAAGTAGTTGGAGGAGTTGGAGTATCATCCTTGGGGGGAGACGGAGTTGGAGATGGATGAGGGTTCCCTGATTCTGTTGGAGGAGAGTAAGTCGGTGGGGTTGGAGTGGAAGGAGATGGTGGAGTGTAGTTATTGTCACCGTCATTTTTTGGAGGAGAATAAGGAAGTGATGGTGGAGTGGTTGAGCCGCCAGAACAAATAGGTTTGCAAGAGACACACTCAACCGTGCAACTATCAGGGCAAAACTTTGGACATACATGCTCTAGGTTATAACAGTACTTGTATTTCTTGATCATGCATCTTGCATGGCTCGGATGGTTGGCAATTCCTGGTGGAGTTGCTGCCACTGCCATAGCAAGTAATAAAACAAAGAGGGGAATATGCAAAATCTGCATTTTCATTTGAGCCATTGTGGCCATCAAGCTAAAAACAAGAATTTTATTTATTTTCGAAATGGATGAAACTTGAATGGCTCTATTTTGTGATCAATCACCCCTTTTATAGTCATCCAAATTAAGGGGAGAATTAATGAAGTCCAAATTCCTAATATTTCGGATCACAACTTTTGGTTAATTGAACCCTCTTTGATGCCTATACTCAGCAAGTCAACCCAAAGGGGAACATATATATATATATATATATATATATATATATATATATAAACCGGCCAGTCAAGCCATGTGTTTTGTGGCTTTAAATATAACCATGGCATCACTTAACTGTGAAGGAGAAGAGGGGCACTTTCAGTACTTTCAGCAATTGTTGCTTTCCTTTTTTAGTTTTTTTTTTTTTCGGCTTGCTATGAGGCTATTCTATACTTATTCTGCAGAAAAAATGGAAGCCAAAAGTGCTGAATAAGACAAAAGAACTCAATATATATAATCTTCGAGGTTTATATAGACAGGCTAAGAGCATAATAAACCGAATATTAAATAAATGTTGCTTGAAGATTTGCCATGGACACTTTTCTTGTTATAGAGAGGTCAATGGTTCAACCTAGCTAATAACCTTTACAAACCATGCATTTCTTGTATAAAAATAAATTCTGACTTACGAAATTTTGTCTGGGTGTGTGATATTCTGCCATTGTGATGCTATATATATATGAAAGAAAGCAACGTCCACGAAAGAGTAGATTACTTAATCTAATTACAATTATTCATATATAGACCTTACGGAAAAATTGAGGAAATATTAGTAGAAAAAGACAAATTATGCATTCTTGTTCGATTGTTTATGCAAATTTAGCCATTCATAAACAAATGGTTCAGTAATACAGTTCTGCCAAAATTAAGAGCCTAAATATATACAGAAATGGTGGTGTTTTCGGCAACCAATCTATGCTAGCTGTATAATAAGTATTGAATCAGATCCAAACTTTAATTAAACTTAATTCCTCCCCCTCGCTCCTCAGTTTCTAACACATTCTGTTGAACCAAACTCCTCCATGTTCAATTGTGGGCTTAAGCCTTCATGCACTTGAGCCTTCCAATTGCTCCGGCCACCAAATCCAAACGAGCCTTTACTATATTAGTATATATATTGGTGTAAATATATGTTTGGGCCTTTATCTTAGCCTTTACTCTTTGATTTATTTTGCTCCTATTCAAAATTATATTAGTATATTTTGGCCAAAACAAATTATATTAGTATCATGATATCGTCGATCAACCAAGTTTTTTTTTTTTTTTTTTTTAAATTATCAATTTGTTAAGGATTACATAAAAACTACATTATTGAATCTAAAATTAAGGCTAATTGTCCAAATAAATGTTTAACCTTTATAAAAATACACAATTTCAATTTAGTTGAATCAAGTTCTAACATTTCAATTTCGACTTAAATCGAGGTATATGATATGATTATTACTCACTGAAAATTGACATGTGGCATTAGAAAAAGGAAATGATAGGTTGAGTCCAAATTCGATCGTTAAGGCTGTGTTTAGTAAACCAATCCACCACCATTTAGACTCAAAATGGTGGTGGACTGGTCTACCAGAGCCTTAGGTGTAATCTTGGTTGGGAATCAGTTGGCTTTTGTTGCAAATTGATTCTCCAGTATGTTGGAGCTTTTCCACTTGTAAGAAATGCACCACTACACCGTTTGAATTCTATATTCCTAATAAAGCCTTTATACCTTTTTCAGTTTTTGTTTGTTTTGTTTGGTATGGTCCCGCGAGTCATTTATTTATACTAATAACTCTTAGATGTTCGCTTTTTTTTTTTTCCTACTCTTAATATATTGTTTTATATTTTTACTTTTATTTATTATTTGACTAATTTATAATATATTTTCTGTTTATTTTATTTGATTTATAAATAAAATAAAAAAATTTGAGTGGTCAAAAAATAAATAATATTAGAATTCATTATAAGTTAAATATTATTATTATTAATAATAATTATATATCTATGTACTATTTAATATGCATCAAAGTTATTTGTTAATATATTAAAAATACTAATACCCTTAATGGTCATTTTATATTCTAATCTTACCCACTGCTATTTTCACTTGATACCGCTGTTTCTACCGCTGATATGTACAGTAACCAATCTGATCTGTACAATGTTTAATCTCACAACTCCAGTTCAAATGGAACCAATCGCACCACTCTACTAAACGCAGCTAAGTCTTGATTTAATCAAATAAAAAAAGTTGAACTCTAAAACGAATATTTTTATGAATGTACCAACAAGTGGTTGGTTCAAGTGGTTTGACACTTATTCCCCTTAAACAAGGTCTCGAGTTCAAGTCTTGTAAATGAAAAAATTATTGTTGGGAGAGCTTTATCCTATAGTGACCAATCCGGCTCAAATAAGCTTAACTTGTAAATATATAAAAAAAAATTATGAATGCTAAACTTTTTTTTTTAGGTATGAATGTTAAACCTTTTTATTTGAACATTTAACTTCAAATTATATATATACACACTAAATCACTTAAAATTTATTTTACGAATAGAATATTATAGTACTAGTGATCCAAACATATCTATTCTAGAATAAAAAAATATAGACAAAGTTATATAATCACAAACTTGGCCCGTAAAAAAATTAGTATATTGATGGATAACTTTGTTTCATTCTTCTTCCTTTTTGGTGGTCTATGCTCTGTGATCGAACAAATTTAATATATCAGCTCAGCAGAGAAATCCTCTGTTTTTTTTAAAGATGAATGAAAATGAGTGAACGGTAATAATACAAAACCAAGGTAATTAATTAAGAAATGCAAGATATTAGTATATGTTTTAATATATGAAGTACTTGGGATTTTTCCTTTCCGGTCCCATTGTTTACATTCTTAATTAATTAATTAAACTTATTATTATAACATTGATTCAATTTGGATAATATAGGGAAAGACGAAACATTAATGTTTGGACAGACATCATAGTACGAGTAACAAATAGACAAGAAGCCTATCTCTTGCAAACAACACCACGTCCGCCAATTCCACTGCCGCAGCTTAATCCAGGCATCTCAGATGGCATCATCAAAGCATCGCCGTCACTGCTTCCAGTGAACCTAGCGACGGCGCAGTCAGGGGCAAAGAGGCTGGAAGTGTGGAAATCTCTGTATCCTCCCATTACTGGCATTTTGGCACCAATGTTGAGGCGACTCACGTAGCCAGGCTTATAAGTTTGTCCCAAAACTCCATGAACTTCGTTGCTCAAAGAGTAGAACTTGAATCCAAGATCAAGATGAGCGAAGCAATCTTCTTTTGTAATGCCATAGTTGTGAATCCTGGAATCTTCTTCAGTGATTGGCACCACCTTGGCAGTGATCTTGAAGTTACCTTCGACTTCGACGTTAACGTTGTTGGTGGCACCAGTTCTTGTGATGGAGACCTTACCTGATTGCCACTTGGCGCCTTGGGATTCAGGGAGAGTGACAGGCTCGCCGTCGAAGGTGAGGGCGAGGCGGTCGACGGAGTCATCCCATGTGGAGGTTTTGAGGGCGCCGAGGAAGAGTTGGTGGTTCTCAAAGAGGATGACGATGGATTGCACCCAAGTGAAATCCCTCCCCATGTTTTCGTTTCTCCTGCCGATGAAGTGGGCGTTTATGTGTAAGTTAGAGTCGGAAACAAGGCAGAAGTGTTGGTCTTTCTTGCCATGGAAGTAGAAAGTTGTTCCATCGCCACCAATGAATCGAGGGTCTTGGCACACTGCTCCAGGTCTATCACAGTCTGCATGCCATAAGCAAAAGATTAGTTAAAAGACATATCATCAGGGTAAAATTCTACTAAGAATTTTTTTGAAAACATCTTCACAATTATAAACAAACGCTGAAACAGAAAGAAAAGGCCCCAAGAGGTGCAGACTTACTGCAAACAGGTTTGCAAGTGACGCAATCAACTGTGCATCCACCGGCGGGGCAAGAGCTGGGGCAAGCAAGCGGCAAGTTATAACATTGAGGGTAGTATCTATCCATGCATCTCACCGTCGTTGGTGATGGAGGAGTGTAAGTGGTTGGTGGAGTTGTCGTCGGGGGAGGGTAAATATGACCTGAAGGGGAATTGTTGCCACCATTGCCATTGCCGTTGTTGCCACCATTACCGTTTCCATTTCCGTTGCCATTGTTGCCACCATTTCCGTTCCCATTGCCGTTGTTGCCACCATTACCGTTGTTATTATTGCCGTTGCCTTTGCCTGGTTGTGCCTCTGCCATAGCAAGTACAACCAAGACCATAATCGCCAAAAGCTTCATTTTTGGTTGAGCCATTGAGGCAAATCAAGCTAATTAAACAACTCTAATAATTTTATTTCTAATGAATGGGTTGCTGTATATTTTGTGAGTTGATGAATATCATTGCCAATCACCCTCCCTTTTATAGACATTCAGTTGGAGAATTAATGGAGACCAAAAGTGCTTAATATTTGGGATGACTACTTTGGTTACTTGAACCTTAAACTCACCTATCCAACAAGTCAACTGAAAATGAAAAAGAAAAATGGAAACAAAACCAACAAGTCAGGTCAATCATGTTAGCTATTTGCTTTGAATATAAACATAAACATGCATCAACTTAATTAGTACTGTGGAGGGGAAGAGGGCAATTTCAGGCTCCTCTTTACTTATCCTGGAAAATGGGTGGGCGGCCAAAAATAAATGTTGCTTCTGCGGAAGATATTGTAGTAGGGGCACGGCACTTGTCTCCCAAATATGTGAAAAGGAACACTTGGAGTGAAATATAGTGAAACATTATGGATATGTGTGCATGTGCAAACACAATCCCTTACCTTATTACTTTTCGATCTACAGCTGTATTTTATTAATACAAATCATCATAATTAAGAGACGTTGCAATTCCACCTTATTCAAGTAATAGTACTAGTTCTTTTTCATCTTTTTCATTTTAGTAGTGAATCTCATGAAACATAAACGTTCAATATATACGAGTTTGAGTACTTACATATTATGTCTGGGTGGGATAAATGCGCTATGAAACAAAGCAACCATTAGAGAGTAGTATATAGCTTGTCATCTATATTATATTCATAGACCCTAGAGAAAAATTAAGGAGTTTTAGTAGAAGAATGCAAATTATACGTTCCTTGTCGATAGTTTATGCCAATTTAGCCATTCATATACATATAGACAATTAATTAATTAATGATTCAGTATAACAAATAGTTCTGCCAAATATTAAGAGCATAAATAAATATATAAAAATTGGGGTGTTATAAGTTTATACCGAAGACGGATTACATTATAGCTAGCCAGCTGACTGCAAAATTTTGGCAGCCGGCAGTACTCTATGATTGAGTATTGAATCAAATCCAAGTTTTACACGTTAAAGAATTGAATACGTACAACTAATGACCGGGGGAGGGGATGAGAGGGCAAGAGTTCGAACCCATACCTTCTAGGTGAACTTTTTAAGATTTGGCCATTAGGTCAAGACTTCAAGTTCAAAGTGATTATAAACTAATTGAGGATAATGCTATTTGTTTCCCCAAGATATTACTGTCAAATTATCACGTCAAAGCTACGTGAATAGAGGTATTCATGGGCCGGCCTAGCCTTGATATACCAAGAGACACGCTTGTCCATTAAGTGGGCCCGACCCGGTTATTCGGGTCTATTCTTTTGTCCAAACATATTCCATATTTTCCGGTGTCTTAGACCACTCGGCCATACCACATGACTGGTAATGTTTTGTGACTAGCTATATGTTTTCCAAATCTTGTTTGGTTAGGAAATGTTTTTCCATTTTTTCGGAATTTATTTCTAATTAAATCGAAACAAGATTCAGATGCTCGTAAAAATAAATCCTTAAATCCAATATAAATATAGATATTTCAAAAACCATACAAAACTGAGTCGAGGCCCCGAAAGGCATTTTAGCCAAAAACCGTGATAATTAGTACACGATTTCGACTAAAAACTGACCCGAAAATTTTTTTCTCAATTTTTTGCCAAAATATTCTAAAAAATCAAACGATTCAACGCCAGAAGTATTGAAGAATTTTTCACGTTTCTAATATCGTTTTTCAATTTTTTCCGAATTAATTTCTAATTAAATCGAAACAAGATTCAGATGCTCGTAAAAACAAATCGTTAAATCGAATGTGGCTAGGATTTGGTTCGATGAATATAAATATTTCAAGGAGCCTTTACGCCAAAAATCATGCAAAACTGAGTCGGTGCCCCGGAAGACGTTTTTAGCCAAAAACCGTGATGAGTAAACGATTTCGACTAAAATTTTGCAAAAACTGACCAAAAATTTTTTCCTCAATTCTTTGCCACAATACTCAGAAAATATATATAATTCAACGGCAAAAAATTGAAGGATTTTTCACGCTTCTAATACTGTTTTTCCATCTTTTTTTTCTTAATTTATTTCTAATTAAATTGAAATAAGATTTAGATGTTCGTAAAGACAAATCCTTAAATCGAATGTAACTATGATTTAGCTCGATGAATATAGATATTTCAAGGAGTCTTTACGCCAAAAATCATGCAAAACCGAGTCGGGGCCCTCAAACGTGTTTTTAGCAAAAAAACAGTGATGACTAATACACGATTTTGGCTAAAATTTAACAAAAACAGACCTGAAAAATTTTTACTCAAATTTTTTTGCCACAATAGTCAGAAAAAATATATAATTCAACGCCAAAAAACTTGAAGGGATTTTCACGTTTCTGATATCGTTTTTACTTCTTTTTTTTTCCAGAATTTATTTCTAATTAAATCGAAACAAGATTTAGATGCTCGTAAAAACAAATCCTTAATTCCAAAGTGACTGAGATTTGGTTAGATGAATATAGATATTTCAAGGTGTATTTATACCAAAAATCATGCAAAACTGAGCCGGGGTCCCGAAACGCGTTTTAAGCCAAAAAACTGTGATGGTGTTAGTACACGATTTCGGCTAAAAACTGACCCGGAATTTTTTTTTTCTCAATTTTTTGCGACAATACTCTGAAAAATTAAATAGTTTAGTGGCCAAAAATATTGAGGGAATTTTCACGCTTCTAATATCGTTTTTCCATTTTTTTTCCGAATTAATTCCTAATTAAATCGAAACAAGATTCAGATACTCAAAAAAACAAATCTTTAAATCGAATGTGGCTGGGATTTGGTTCAATGAATATAGATATTTCAAGGAGTCTTTATGCCAATAATCATGCAAAACTAAGCCAGGGTCCCGGAATGCGTTTTTAGCCAAAAATCGTGATGGTTAATACACGATTTCGGCTAAAATTTTGCAAAAACTGATCCAAAAATATTTCCTCAATTTTCTGCCACAATACTCAGAAAAAATATATTATTCAATGCCAAAAATTGAAGGATTTTTCACGCTTTTAATATCGTTTTCCATTTTCCCGCATTTGTTTCTAATTAAATCGAAATAAGATTCAAGTGTTCGTAAAAACAAATCCTTAAATCGAATGTGGTTAGGATTTGGCTCGATGAATATATATATTTCAAGGAGTCTTTACGCCAAAAATCATGAAAAACTGAGCCGACGCTTCGGAACGCGTTTTTAGTTAAAAACCGTGATGGCTAATACATGATTTTGGCTAAATTTTGGCAAAAACAGACCCAAAAAATTTTTCATCAATTTTTTTACCACAATACTCAGAAAAAATATATAATTCAACGCCAAACAAATTGAAGGGTTTTTCACGCTTCTGATATCGTTTTAACTTTTTTTTTTTCCGAATTTATTTCTAATAAATCGAAACAAGATTGAGATGCTCGTAAAAACAAATCCTTAATTCCAAAGTGGCTGAGATTTGGTTAGAGGAATATAGATATTTCAAGGTGTATTTATGTCAAAAATCATGTAAAACTGAGCCGGGGTCCCAAAATGCGTTTTAAGCTAAAAAAAACCTTGGTGTTACTACACGATTTCGGCTAAAAACTCACCCGAAAATTTTTTCTCAATTTTTGTCACAATACTCTGAAAAATTAAATAATTCAATGGCCAAAAAGATTGAGGGATTTTTCACGCTTCCAATATCGTTCTTCCATTTTTCGGAATTAATTCCTAATTAAATCGAAACAAGATTCAGATTCTCAAAAAAATAAATCGTTAAATTGAATGTGGCTGGGATTTGGTTCAACGAATATAGATATTTCAAGGAGTTTTTACGCCAATAATCATGCGAAACTAAGCCAGTGTTCCGGAACGCGTTTATAGCCAAAAATCGTGATGGATACACGATTTCGGCTAAAATTTTGCAAAAGCTGACCCAAAATATTTTTCCTCAATTTTCTACCACAATACTCAAAAAAATATATTATTTAATGCCAAAAAAATTGAAGGATTTTTCATGCTTGTAATATCATTTTTCTATTTTTTTCCCGCATCAATTTCTAATTAAATCGAAACAAGATTCAGATGTTCGTAAAAACAAATCCCTAAATCCAATGTGGCTGAGATTTGTTTCGATGAATATAGATATTTCAAGGAGTCTTTGCGCAAAAAATAATGCAAAACTGAGTCGGGGCCTCGGAATGCGTTTTTAGCCCAAAAACTTATTGGTTTAGTTAGTACACGATTTCAGCTAAAATTTTGCAAAAACTGACACAAAAAGTTTTTCCTTATTTTTTTGGCACAATACTCAAAATAAATATATAATTCAACGCCAACAAAAAATTGATCGTTTTAGCTATTCTTTCCGAATTTATTTCTAATTAAATCAAAACAAGATTAAGATGCTCATAAAAACAAATCCTTAATTCCAAAGTGGCTGAGATTTGGTTAGATGAATATAGATATTTCAAGGAGTATTTATGCCAAAAATCATGCAAAACTGAGTCAGGGTCCCGAATACGCGTTTTAAGCCAAAAAACCATGGTGTTAGTACACTATTTCGGCTAAAAACTGACCCGAAATTTTTTTTCTCAATTTTTGTCACAATACTCTGAAAAATTAAATAATTCAATGGCAAAAAAGATTGAGGGATTTTTCACGCTTCCAATATCGTTTTTCCATTATTCCGAATTAATTACGAATTAAATCGAAACAAGATTCAGATACTCTAAAAAAAAAACAAATCGTTAAATCGAATGTGGCTGGGATTTAGTTCAATGAATATAAATATTTCAAGGAGTCTTTACGCCAAGAATCATGCAAAAATAAGTCAGGGTCCCGGAACGCGTTTTTAGTCAAAAATTGTGATGGTTAATACACGATTTCGGCTAAAATTTTGCAAAAACTGACCCAAAAAATTGTCCCTCAATTTTCTGCCATAATACTCAAAAAAATATATTATTTAATACAAAAAAAATTGAAGGATTTTTCATGCTTGTAATATCGTTTTTTCATTTTTTTCCCGCATTAATTTCTAATTAAATTGAAACAAGATTCAGATGTTCGTAAAAACGAATCCCTATATCCAATGTGGTTGAGATTTGTTTCGATGAATATAGATATTTCAAGGAGTCTTTGCGCAAAAAATAATGCAAAACTGAGTCGGGGCCTCGGAATGCGTTTTTAGCCCAAAACCGTATTGGTTAAGTTAGTACACGATTTCAGCTAAAATTTTGCAAAAACTGACACAAAAAGTTTTTTCCTTAATTTTTTGGCACAATACTCAGAATAAATATATAATTCAACGCCAACAAAAAATTGAAGGGTTTTTCACGCTTTTGATATCGTTTTAACTTTTCTTTCCGAATTTATTTCTAATTAAATCGAAACAAGATTCAGATACTCGTAAAAACAAATCCTTAATTCCAAAGTGGCTGAGATTTGGTTAGATGAATATAGATATTTGAAGGAGTATTTGTGCCAAAAATCATACAAAACTGAGCCGGAGTCCTGAAACGCGTTTTAAGCCAAAAAACCATGGTGTTAGTGCACTATTTTCGGCTAAAAACTGACCCGAAATTTTTTTTTCTCAATTTTTGTCACAATACTCTGAAAAATTAAATGATTCAATAGCCAAAAAGATTGAGGGATTTTTCACGCTTCTAATATCGTTTTTCCATTTTTTGTTCCGAATTAATTCCTAATTAAATCGAAACAAGATTCAGATACTTAAAAAAACAAATCGTTAAATCAAATGTGGCTGGGAAATGGTTCAATGAATATAGATATTTCAAGGAGTCTTTACACCAATAATCATGCGAAATTAAGCCAGGGTCCCGGAACGCGTTTTAGTCAAAAATCGTAACATGATTTCAGCGACAGTTTTGCAAAAACTGACCCAAAAAATATTTCCTCAATTTTCTGCCACAATACTCAGAAAAAATATATTATTCAATGCCAAAAAATTGAAGGATTTTTCACACTTCTAATATCGGTTTTCCATTTTTTTCCCGCATTTATTTCTAATTAAATCGAAACAAGATTCAGATGTTCGTAAAAACAAATCCTTAAATCGTGTGTGGCTAGGATTTGCCTCGATGAATATAGATATTTCAAGGAGTCTTTACGCCAAAAATCATGCAAAAGAGAGCCGGGGCCCCGGAACGCGTTTTTAGCAAAAAAACCGTGATGGCTAATACACGATTTTGGCTAAAATTGTGCAAAAAGGACCTGAGAAATTTTTCCTCAATTTTTTTTGCCACAATACTCAGAAAAAATATTTAAATTCAATGCCAAAAAAATTGAAGGGTTTTTCCTGGTTCTGATATCGTTTTTCCTTTTTTTTTCTGAATTTATTTCTAATTAAATCGAAACAAAATTCAGATGCTCGTAAAAACAAATCCTTAATTCCAAACTGGTTGAGATTTGGTTAGATGAATATAGATATTTCAAGGAGTATTTACGCCAAGAATCATGCAAAACTGAGCCGGGGTTCCGAATCGCGTTTTAAGCAAAAAAAAACCATGGTGTTAGTACACTATTTCGGTTAAAAACTGAGTCAAAAACTTTTTTTTCTTAATTTTTGTCACAATATTATGAAAAATTAAATAATTCAATGGCCAAAAAGATTGAGGGATTTTTCACGCTTCTAAAATCGTTTTTTCCATTTTTTACCCGATTTAATTCCTAATTAAATCGAAACAAGATTCAGATACTCAAAAAAACAAATCGTTTAATCGAATGTGACTGGGATTTGGTTCAATGAATATAGATATTTCAAGGAGTCTTTACGCCAATAATCATGCGTAACTAAGCCAGGGTCCCGGAACGCGTTTATAGCCAAAAATCGTGAAGGTTAATACATGATTTCAGCTAAAAATTTACAAAAATTGACCCAAAAAATTTTTCCTCAATTTTCTGCCACAATACTCAAAGAAAAAAAAATATTCAATGCTAAAAAAATTGAAAGATTTTTCACACTTCTAATATCGGTTTTCCATATTTTTCCCGCCTTTGTTTCTAATTAAATCGAAACAAGATTCAGTTGTTCGTAAAAACAAATCCTTAAATTGAGTTTGACTAGGATTTGGCTCGATGAATATGGATGTTTCAAAGAGTCTTTACGGTAAAAATCATGCAAAAGTGAGCCGGGGCCCCGGAACACGTTTTTAGCAAAAACCCGTGATGGCTAATACATGATTTTGCCTAAAATTTTGCAAAAACGGACCCGAAAAAATATATAATTCAACACCAAAAAATTTGAAGATTTTTTCACCGTTCTAATATCGTTTTTTCTTTTTTTTTTCCCCGAATTTATTTCTAATTAAATCAAAACAAGATTCAAATGCTCGTAAAAACAAATCCTTAATTCCAAATTGGCTGAGATTTGGTTAGATGAATATAGATATTTCACGGAGTATTTATGCCAAAAATCATGCAAAACTGAGTCGGGGTCCCAAATTGGCTGAGATTTAGTTCATTGAATATAGATATTTCAAGGAGTCTTTACGCCAATAATCATGTGAAACTCCAGGGTCCTGGAACGCATTTATTGCCAAAAATCGTGAAGGTTAATAAATGAATTCAGCTAAAATTTTGCAAAAACTGACCCAAAAATTTTTTCCTCAATTTTTGCCACAATACACAGAAAAAATAAATTATTCAATGCCAAAACAATTGAAGGATTTTTCACTCTTCTAATATCGATTTTTCATTTTTTTTCCCATCTTTATTTCTAATTGAATCGAAACAAGATTCAGTTGTTTGTAAAATCAAATTCTTAAATCGAGTTTGACTAGAATTTGGCTCGATGAATATAGATGTTTCAAAAATCATGCAAAAGTGAGCCGAGGCCCCGGAACGCGTTTTTAGCAAAAACCCGTGATGGCTAATACTTGATTTTGGCTAAAATTTTGCAAAAACGGACCCGAAAAAATATATAATTCAACACCAAAAAATTTGAAGATTTTTTCACCGTTCTAATATCGTTTTTTCTTTTTTTTTCCCGAATTTATTTCTAATTAAATCAAAACAAGATTCAAATGCTCGTAAAAACAAATCCTTAATTCCAAATTGGCTGAGATTTGGTTAGATGAATATAGATATTTCACGGAGTATTTATGCCAAAAATCATGCAAAACTGAGTCGGGGTCCCAAATTGGTTGAGATTTAGTTCATTGAATATAGATATTTCAAGGAGTCTTTACGCCAATAATCATGCGAAACTCCAGGGTCCCGGAACGCATTTATAGCCAAAAATCGTGAAGGTTAATAAAAGATTTCAGCTAAAATTTTGCAAAAACTGACCCAAAAAATTTTTCCTCAATTTTTGCCACAATACTCAGAAAAAATATATTATTCAATGCCAAAACAATTGAAGGATTTTTCACACTTCTAATATCGATTTTTCATTTTTTTCCCGTCTTTATTTCTAATTGAATCGAAACAAGATTCAGTTGTTCGTAAAATCAAATTCTTAAATCGAGTTTGACTAGAATTTGGCTCGATGAATATAGATGTTTCAAAGAGTTTTTACACTAAAAATCATGCAAAAGTGACCCGGGGCCCCGGAACGCGTTTTTAGCAAAAAACCGTGATGGCTAATACATGATTTTGGCTAAAATTTTCCAGAAATGGACTCGAAAAAATATATAATTCAACACCAAAAAGTTTGAAGGGTTTTCACGCTTCTGATATCATTTCTCTGTTTTTTTTTCAGAATTTATTTCTAATTAAATCGAAACAAGATTCATATGCTCGTAAAACCAAATCCTTAATTCCAAAGTGGCTGAGATTTGGTTCAATGAATATAGATATTTCAAGGAGTATTTACGCCAATAATCATGCGAAACTAAGTGAGGGTCCCGGAACGCATTTTGGCCAAAAATCGTGATGGTTAATACACGATTTCGGCAAAAATTTTGCCAAAAATGACCCAAAATATTTTTCCTCAATTTTCTGCCACAATACTCAGAAAAAATATATTATTCAATGCCAAAAAAATTGAAGGATTTTTCACACGTCTAATATCGGTTTTCCATTTTTTTCCCGCATTTATTTTTAATTAAATCGAAACAAGATTCAGATGTTCATAAAAAGAAATCCTTAAATCGAGTGTGGCTAGGATTTGGCTCATTGTATATAGATATTTCAAGGAGTCTTTACGCCAAAAATCATGCAAAAGAGAGCCGGGGCCCTGGAACGCGATTTTAGCAAAAAACCATGATGACTAATACACGATTTTGGCTAAAATTTTGCAAAAACGGACCCGGAAAATTTTTCCTCAATTTTTTATGCCACAATACTCAGAAAAAATATATAATTAAACACCAAAAAAATTGAAGGGTTTTTCACGCTTCTTATATCGTTTTTCTTTTTTTTTTCCCAAATTTATTTCTAATTATATCGAAACAAGATTCAGATACTCGTAAAAACAAATCCTTAATTCCAAATTGGCTAAGATTTTGATAGATATTTGAAGGAGTATTTATTCCAAAAAGCATGCAAAACTTAGTGGGTCCCGAAACGCATTTTAAGCCAAAAAACCGTGGTGTTAGTAAACGATTTCGGCAAAAATTAGACCCGAAAATATTAATCTCAAATTTTTGTCACAATACTTTGAAAAATTAAATAATTCAATGGCCAAAAAGATTGAGGGATTTTAACGCTTCCAATGCCGTTTTTCCATTTTCTAAATTAATTCCTAAATAAATCGAAATAAGATTCAGATACTTAAAAAAACAAATTGTTAAATCTAATCTGACTGGGATTTGGTTCAATGAGTATAGATATTTCAAGGATTCTTTACGCCAATAATCATGCAAAACTAAGTCAGGGTCCCGGAACGCGTTTTTAGCCAAAAATCGTGAAAGTTAATACAGGATTTCGGCTAAAATTTTGTCAAAAACTGACCCAAAAATTTTTTTCCTCAATTTTCTACCACAATACTCAAAAAAATATATTATTTAATGCAAAAAAAATTGAAGGATTTTTCATGCTTCTAATATCATTTTCCCATTTTTTCCCCGAATTTATTTTTAATTAAATCGAAACAAGATTCAAATGTTCATAAAAAACAAATCCCTAAATCCAATCTGGCTGAAATTTGTTTCAATGAATATAGATATTTCAAGGAATCTTTGTCCAAAAAATCATGCAAAACTGAGTCGGGGCTCGGAATGCATTTTTAGCCTAAAACCGTATTGGTTAGTTAATACACGATTTCTGCTAAAATTTTGCAAAAATTGACACGAAAAGTTTTACCTCAATTTTTTGCCACAATACTCAGAGTAAATATATAATTCAACACCAAAAAAATTGAAGGGTTTTTCACGCTTCTGATATTCTTTTAACTTTATTTCCCGAATTTGTTTCTAATTAAATCGAAACAAGATTCATATGCTCGTAAAAAGAAAAGCTTAATTCCAAAGTGACTGAGATTTGGTTAGATGAATATAAATATTTCAAAAATATTAATGCCAAAAATCATGCAAAACTAAGCCGGGGTCCTAAAACGTGTTTTAAGCCAAAAAAACCATGGTGTTAGTACACTATTTCGGCTAAAAAATGACCCGAAATTTTTTTTTCTCAATTTTTATCATAATACTCTGAAAAATAAAATAATTTAATGGCCAAAAAGATTGAGGGATTTTTCACGCTTCCAATATCATTTTTCCATTTTTCTGAATTAATTCCTAATAAAATCGAAACAAGATTCAGATACTCAAAAAAAGAAATCGTTAAATCGAATGTGGCTGGGATTTAGTTCATTGAATATAGATATTTCAAGGAGTCTTTACGCCAATAATCATGCGAAACTAAGCCAGGGTCCCGGGACACGTTTATAGCCAAAAATATATATTATTCAATGCCAAAAAAATTGAAGGATTTTTCACACGTCTAATATCGGTTTTCCATTTTTTCCCGCATTTATTTTTAATTAAATCGAAACAAGATTCAGATGTTCGTAAAAACAAATCCTCAAATCGAGTGTGGCTCGGATTTGGCTCATTGAATATAGATGTTTCAAGGAGTTTTTACGCCAAAAATCATGCAAAAGAGAGTCGGGGCCCTGAAACGCGTTTTTAGCAAAAAAACCGGATGACTAATACACGTTTTGGCTAAAATTTTGCAAAAACAGACCCGAAAAGTTGTTCCACAATACTCTGAAAAAATATATAATTCAACACCAAAAAAATTGAAGGGTTTTTGACGCTTCTTATATCCTTTTTCTTTTTTTTTTTCCAAATTTATTTCTAATTAAATCCAAACAAGATTCAGATGCTCGTAAAAGCAAATCCTTAATTCCATATTGGCTAAGATTTGATTAGATGAATATAGATACTTCAAGGAGTATTTATGCCGAAAACCATGCAAAACTGAGTCGGGGTCCCGAAACGCGTTTTAATCCAAAAAACAAACCGTGGTGTTAGTACAAGATTTCAGCTAAAAACAGACCCGAAAATTTTAATCTCTATTTTTTTGTCACAATACTCTGAAATATTAAATAATTCAATGGCCAAGAAGATTGAGGGATTTTTCACGCTTCCAATATATTTTTTCTATTTTTCCGAATTAATTCCTAATTAAATCGAAACAAGATTGAGATACTCAAAAAAAGAAATCGTTAAATCGAATGTGGCTGGAATTTAGTTCATTGAATATAGATATTTCAAGGAGTCTTTATGCCAATAATCATGCGAAACTAAGCCAGGGTCCCGGAACGCGTTTATACCAAAAAATCGTGAAGGCAAAAAATTTTTCCTCAATTTTCTGCCACAATACTAAGAAAAAATATATTATTCAATGCCAAAAAAATTGAAGGATTTTTCACACTTCTAATATCGGTTTTCCATTTAGTTCCCACCTTTATTTCTAATTAAATCGAAACAAGATTCAGTTGTTCGTAAAAGCAAATCCTTAAATCGAGTTTGACTAGGATTTGGCTCGATGAATATAGATGTTTCAAAGAGTCTTTAAGCTAAAACTCATGCAAAAGTGAGCCGGGGCCCGGAACGCATTTTTAGCAAAAAACCGTGATGGCTAATACATGATTTTGGCTAAAATTTTGGAAAAACGGACCCAAAAATTTTTAATCAATTTTTTTTGCCACAATACTTAGAAAAAATATATAATTCAACGTCAAAAAATTTGAAGGTTTTTTCACGGTTCTAATATCGTTTTTCCTTTTTTTTCCGAATTTATTTCTAATTAAATCAAAACAAGATTCAGATGCTCGTAAAAAAAAATCCTTAATTCCAAATTGGCTGAGATTTGGTTAGATGAATATAGATATTTCACGGAGTATTTATGCCAAAAATCATGCAAAACTGAGTCGGGGTCCCAAATTGGCTGAGATTTAGTTCATTGAATATAGATATTTCAAGGAGTCTTTACGCCAATAATCATGCGAAACTCCAAGGTCCCGGAACGCATTTATAGCCAAAAATCGTGAAGGTTAATAAAAGATTTCAGCTAAAATTTTGCAAAAATTGACCCAAATTTTTTTTCCATTTTTCTGAATTAATTCCTAATTAGATCGAAATAAGATTCCGATACTCAAAAAAACAAATCGTTAAATCGAATGTGACTGGGATTTGGTTCAATGAATATAGATTAGATATTTCAAGAAGTCTTTACGCCAATAATCATGCAAAACTAAGTCATGGTCCCAGAAAGCGTTTTTAGCCAAAAAATCGTGATAGTTAATACACGATTTCGGCTAAAATTTTGCAAAAACTGACCCAAAAAATTTTGTCTCAATTTTCTGCCACAATACTCAAAAAAATAAATAATTTAATGCAAAAAAATTGAAGAATTTTTCATGCTTCTAATATCATTTTCCCATTTTACCCGAATTTATTTCTAATTAAATCGACACAAGATTCAGATGTTCGTAAAAGCAAATCCCTAAATACAATCTGGCTGAAATTTGTTTCGATGAATATAGATATTTCAAGGAGTCTTTGTGCAAAAAATCATGCCAAACTGAGTCGGGGCCTCAGAATGTGTTTTTAGCCTAAAACCGTATTGGTTAGTTAATACACTATTTCGGCTAAAATTTTGCAAAAACTGACACCAAAAGTTTTACCTCAATTTTTTGCCACAATACTCAGAATAAATATATAATTCAACGCCAAAAAAATTGAAGGGTTTTTCACGCTTCTGATATTGTTTTTCCTTTTTTTTCCGAATTTATTTTTCAATTAAATCGAAACAAGATTCAAATGCTCGTAAAAACAAATACTTAATTCCAAAGTGGCTGAGATTTGGTTAGATGAATATAGATATTTCAAGGAGTATTTATGCCAAAAACCATGCAAACTGAGTCAGGGTCCCGAAACGCATTTTAAGCCAAAAAAAACTGTGGAGTACACGATTTCGACTAAAAACAGACCCGAAAATTTTAATCTCAATATTTTGCCACAACACTCTGAAAAATTAAATTATTCAATGGCCAAAAAGATTGAGGGATTTTTCACGCTTCCAATATCGTTTTTCCATTTTTCCAAATTAATTCCAAATTAAATCGAAATAAGATTTAGATACTCAAAAAACCAAATCGTTAAATCGAATGTGGCTGGGATTTGGTTTAATGAATATAGATATTTCAAGGAGCCTTTACGCCAATAATCATGCGAAACTAAGCCAGGGTCCCGGAACGCGTTTTTAGCCAAAAATCGTGATGGTAATATACGATTTCGGCTAAAATTTTGCAAAAACTGATCCAAAATATTTTTCCTCAATTTTCTGCCCCAATACTCAGAAAAAATATATTATTCAATGCCAAAAAAATTGAAGGATTTTTTCACACGTCTAATATTGGTTTTCCATTCTTTTCCCGCATTTATTTTTAATTAAATCGAAACAAGATTTAGATGTTCGTAAAAACAAATCCTTAAATCGAGTGTGGCTAGGATTTGGCTCATTGAATATAGATGTTTCAAGGAGTCTTTACGCCAAAAATCATGCAAAAGAGAGCCGGGGCCATGGAACGCGTTTTTAGCAAAAAACTGTGATGACTAATACACGATTTTGGCTAAAATTTTGCAAAAACGGACCCGAAAAATTTTTCCTAAATTTTTTTCCACAATACTCCGAAAAAATATATAATTCAACGACAAACAAGTTGAAGGCTTTTTCACGCTTCTGATGTAACTTTTTTTCCCGAATTTATTTCTAATAAATCGAAACGAGATTCAGATGCTCGTAAAAACAAATCCTTAATTCCAAATTGGCTGAGATTTGGTTAGATGAATATAGATATTTCAAGGAGTATTTATGTAAAAGATCATACAAAATTGAGTCGGGGCCCCGAAACTCGTTTTAAGCCCAAAAAAAAATTGTGGTGTTAGTACACGATTTCGGCTAAAAACTGACCCGAAAATTTTTTTCTCAATTTTTGTCACAATACTCTGAAAAATTAAATAATTCAATGGCCAAAAAGATTGAGGGATTTTTCACGCTTCCAATATTGTTTTTCCATTTTTCCGAATTAATTCCTAATTAAATCTAAACAAGATTCAGATATTGAAAAAAAACTAATCATTAAATTGAATGTGGTTGGGATTTGGTTCAGTGAATATAGATATTTGAAGGAGACTTTTCACCTATAATCATGCAAAACTAAGTCAGGATCCCGGAACGCGTTTTTAGCCAAAAATCGTGATGTATACACGATTTCGGCTAAAATTTTGCAAAAACTGACAAAAAAATTTTTCCTCAATCTTCTGCCACAATACTCAAAAAAATATAATATTTAATGCCAAAATAAATGAAGGATTTTTCATGCTTGTAATATCATTTTTCCATTTTTTTCCCGCATTAATTTCTAATTAAATCGAAACAAGATTCTGATGTTCGTAAAAACAAATCTCTAAATTCAATGTGGCTGAGATTTGTTTCGGTGAATATAGATATTTCAAAGAGTCTTTGCGCAAAAAATCATGCAAAACTGAGCCGGGGCATCGGAATACGTTTTTAGCCCAAAACCGTCTTGGTTAGTTAGTACACGATTTCGGCTAAAATTTTGCAAAAACTGACACGAAAAGTTTTTCCTCATTTTTTTACCACAATACTCAAAATAAATATATAATTCAACTCCAAAAAAATTGAAGGGTTTTTCACGCTTCTGATATCGTTTTAACTTCTTCTTTTTTTCAAAATTTATTTCTAATTAAATCGAAACAAGATTCAGATGCTCGTAAAAACAAATCCTTAATTCCAAAGTGGCTGAGATTTGGCTAGATAATATAGATATTTCAAGGAGTATTTATGCCAAAAATCATGCAAAACTGAGCTGGGGTCCCGAAACGCGTTTTAAGACAAAAAAATCATGGTGTTAGTACACTATTTTCGGCTAGAAACTGACCCGTAAATTTTTTTCTCAATTTTTGTCACAATACTTTGAAAAATAAAATAATTCAATGGCCAAAATGATAGATGG